>JAHPZR010047016.1:0-13888 GCA_019787425.1 Platygyra sinensis | reverse complement strand
TCCCAGATAACAGGGTGAATCAGTGTAAAACATTAGCATACAGATAAATTGTCTGTAAACACATCTGACGCAATAGACTTGTTAAATGAACAGAGTGCATTTGTAGCCTCCTTTTAGGCTTTATAGACAACTTACTTATAACAACAAAACAGCAAAGAAATTGCCATGGACCGCACTATTAATGTGCGGAAAAATGTTTAGAGTTTATCGCTTGAAAGTGTTATTATAACATTTATTTTAATACATTTTTAACAGGGTTTTCTTTTTGTAAGACTTCTAAGTGGACAAAAGATCACTGGATTCAATTCTTTCGTCCTTTTTGTGACAAGTAAATGCGTTTTTCGTTGGAAAATTGTTCTCACTTTTGGAGAAAAACGTTTAAAAAAGAAACAGTGTACATACCTTTTCAGAAATGAATTTTGGTTGGCTTGATATAGGCTATTTACTGGTTTTTCGTACTTAAAAGCTGTACTGGCCGTGTATTTGTGTATGGGTGTTATTACAATTTCGCGTATTCAGTTTAAGCGGGACTCTTAAACAGGTGTCCCTTGTCACAGCTAAGCAGGTACTATGGGGCTGTGACAAAACATGAGCTTAGATCATCTCAACTGTATACAAACTTCCTGCATAGCGGCACTCTTCTTAGTTTGGAGTTCATTCTAACGCGTGAAAATGTCTCAGGAGTCACTTCAGCACGGAGGATGTCAAGTTGGCGGTCTTCCCCGCATTCAATGCATGAGTTGTAAGTTGCCATTCATTCACTTTGACCTTTAGATCATTGTGTTTCTCCCTCTCTCTCTTGTTATTTCCCTCGCAAGGGAGTTATATTTTCAGTATCTATCACTTGGTCAAAATGTTTCGTTCACCTAAACGTTTTAAGTCTTTGTCATGCTTGTTTGGATTAAATTTTGTCCAAGAACTTTATAATTAATACAGTTAAGCGTTTTGTTTTGAGATGTTCGAAATGGTTGAGTACTTCGGAACACCCGTCAATAGTCATTATACTCTATCATCTCAGTGTTCTTGTTGTCTATCTATTCATGTTTCCGTGTGGATTATGAGTGATTTCCAATGTAAATATCCAGTTGAGAAGGTTTGAAGTACGAAACATCTATTGTTCCTAAACGTTTTCCAATTATGGCAAATCCTGCGTGAAATATTCAGAGGTTAGTAGTAATGGCAGCAGCTTCACTGTTGTCAGACTTCAATAAAACTTCAATCATACCGTGAGTGACTGTAAAGCTACCAACTTGAACTTAGAACTGAAGTAAAGCCTGTAAATAAACTGTAGAGGTAAAAAGAGCAGCGTTGTGTTTGTTTTGTTGTGCAGGTAAAGTTGATTGGGGAGGGTCGGCTACAATTTTGTCTGCTTGTGCTAATTTCGCTTTAAAATAATGTAAACAGTCAGAAGTACTTGTATGTTTTTCTTTAGTAATTTTAATTGTACTTATTATTAAACCTATACAACGCAAAAAAAGGCCTGCTGGATAATCGTAATCAATTTTGTTTCCGATAACGCCGTTTTAAGCGGTGGCTATGTGGGGCTAAAATATTATTATTTGCTCGACAATAAGTGTGTATATTGCAAAATTAAATTCTCTACCAGTTCGTTTCGACTAGTTTTGGAGATTTGTCATAAGAAATATACTTACCAGTCATGGAGAATACTTGTTTTGGCTTATTTAGAGTTATCAAGAAAATATTACATATTTTCTGCTTCTCGAGTGCGAATTTTAACATCTTGCAGCAAATATTCGGTAGCTAAATAAAGTTATATGAATTTGCTACTTTCTTGAACATTAAATAAAAGAATTAGTGTCTGGAAAAAGGTTTCAGTAGAAACAATCCACAACATAGCTGAAGGACATGAATTTGAAAGGCGTAGATGTATTGTTTTGGGTGGAGTAACACCTGTCACTGAACTGTCATTCAGCTGTCACTTGTTTACTTTTCAGCCAGTCAACCAGACGGAGGAGAACTGGGAATATGTGGAATCGCTATTACGGTTCTAAGTTATATACTTGTCGTTGTAACATTCCCGTTTTCTTTATTTTTTTGCTTGAAGGTAAGTAAATAGATTAGATAATCATTGACACATTCTCATGGTATATTACGAACATTTTAGAAGACATTTGCGATTACGCGTTAAGTGCCATCAAATAATAGCATTAGATAAGGTAAATAGCTTCAAACTTCGCGCTTTGGCAAAAAAAGGTGTACGGACTGAATGCCTCTGTTGCTAGCTGTGTACGTGGGTTCGTCCGCACATTGTACAGTCTTGAACGTATTAAACGGCTGAACAGCTGTGTTTCTAAATGTTCCTCCAAAACGTCGGAGAAATGAGAAAACTGGGTCATTTTGTTGAGCGCGGCTCATGCCAATGTACACTAATTTAAAACAGTTAGATAACTAGCGCGTAAATGTTCAGTCAATCAAATTGCAGGATACTAGTAGAATTCTGCTAACATTTACCTGACAGTGTGCGATAACTCCGCCAAGCAGACTGCAGCAATTGTATAAGTATACTAATACAAAATAGGAGATACATTTTATAGTTTAATTAATGGGTTAAATAAAATGACTCTGTTAAACAGATTGTACAAGAGTATGAGAGGGCTGTGATTTTCAGACTTGGGAGGATACTCCCCGGCGGAGCCCGGGGACCAGGTAAGCGACGGCTGTCTGCTTACAAGTGGAGTAGACGATATTTCATGTTGGAAAGTCGATCTTGATCTTTCAACTAGATGAACTAGGAATTTTACTGAGTCGCTATAACAAGTTTAGGGATGTTTTGCATTTTGCTTACTTGTTTTTTTCCTTTTTTAACAAATATTCATTCCTGACTGAGGAAATTCATAGTAACGAACCTTAAGTGTAAACTAAGAAACAATATCTGAAAGCCTAAGGACTCCACTTTTTGATAAATTGATTAAATAAAGGTCTTTCTTTGAGAAAGTCGTTCATCTGTCAAAGCCCTAAACAACTCGGAAAATATTCTGAGCTGTTCTAACAGTAGTGAAAGCTACGGTCTGACGCTCTAGCTTTACAGAACATATCAAAACAATATCATATGCAAATTTCTCGATACTGCGTGGTTCAACCTTTAAAGACACTTTATTAATTCCTAACAAAAGTCTGTTTGCTTTCTAAACAATATTTGTTGTGAAACACATCAAGTTGAATGGTTCGTAAGATCAGAAAACTACATATATGTAATTAAAAAACCATGTGTCAATTTTTCAGGTTTATTTTTCGTTCTTCCTAAAATCGATCAATACAGCAAAGTGGATTTGAGAACTGTGTCGTTTGATGTTCCTCCTCAAGAGGTAAATTAACATTTTCATCTTCATTGAGCATTGACATAATTATAAGATGAAACATGCAATGTAAAGGTCTTTGAATTATTACCTCTCGTCATAAACAAAGCCGAGTCTACTAAACGGTATATTTAACAATTATTCCATGAGCACGCGTTCGATATGAGATGATACATAGCCAACGAGGCGCGTAGCGCCGAGTTTGCTATAATTATCTCATATCCAACAAGCGCGAGTGGAATAATTGTTTTATTAAAAACGCCCCCAAAATGTAGAAAACTAGAATACAATAAAAACAAAAAGTCCCAAGAAATCATGCATACGCTGGACATTTTTGTAGATCATGGTATAATGGCTCATATACCATGATGGCTAAGCCAATGAAAACTCTCGAATTGCATTATCCAATGATCCATTTTTTAATAATTGTTACTATTGACTAAATAATCTATAGTCGTTCTTCACGAGATCATCACTAGAAGTGGCTGATTAAATCAAATGACTGTGTTAATTTGATTGACATTAAAGAAAAAGATAAGGGTGATATAGTTGACTTTATACTGTTACACTGACATTATTACATCCTCAACACTAATTTTACACAGTAAAGTGCTGATGTTCTCGAATTTGATTGGCTAGGCTCTCACACGTGACAGCGTTACAGTTACTGTTGACGCAGTAGTGTATTTCAGGATCCAGAATGCAACAGTCTCTGTGACAAACGTCTCAGACGCCCAGGGTTCCACCAAATTACTGGCCCAGACTACCTTGCGAAACATGATTGGCACAAAAAATCTGAGTGAGATCTTGATGGACAGGGAAGGACTTAGCGCACAAATGCAGGTTAGTCACTGTAAACGCTGCCCTCACAATCTGCACTCAGATGCTGCAGGTAACTTATTGAGAAGCCTTGTCTCGCAAGCTGCACTCAAATGCTGCAGGTAACCACTGGAAACGCTGCACTCACAATCGGCACTCAGATGATGCAGAAAACTTACTAAGAATACTGCACTCATGCAATCTGCATTCACATACTGCAGGTAACTTACTGAAAATGCTACACTCACAATCTGTACGCAGATGATGCAGAAAACTTACTAAGAATACTGCACTCATACAATCTGCATTCACATACTGCAGGTAGCTTACTGAGAATGCTACACTCACAATCTGTACGCAGATGATGCAGAAAACTTACTAAGAATACTGCACTCATACAATCTGCATTCACACACTGCAGGTAGCTTACTGAGAATGCTACACTCACAATCTGTACGCAGATGATGCAGAAAACTTACTAAGAATACTGCACTCATACAATCTGCATTCACATACTGCAGGTAGCTTACTGAGAATGCTACACTCACAATCTGTACGCAGAGGATGCAGAAAACTTACTAAGAATACTGCACTCATACAATCTGCATTCACATACTGCAGGTAACTTACTGAGAATGCTACACTCACAATCTGCACTCAGATGATGCAGAAAACTTACTAAGAATACTGCACTCATACAATCTGCATTCACATACTGCAGGTAACTTACTGAGAATGCTACACTCACAATCTGTACGCAGATCAGTGATGCAGGCAAATTACTGAAAATGCTGCACTCCTTATCTGAACTCATATGCTGCCAGTAACATACTCAGAATGGTTCACTCTCAGTCTGAACTCAAATGCTGCAGGTACCTCACCGAGATTGCTGCGCTAACGATATACACTCGAATGCTGCAGGTAACCCAATGAGAATGCTGTACACATTAAATCAGCTTAGATGCTGAAGGTAACTGTCTCAGATTGCTGCACTCTTAATATCCACTCAATACTGTTGTAACCTACTGAGAAGGCTGCACTCACAATCTGCACTCAAATGCTGCCCATACACAATCTGTTCTCAAATGCTGCATGTTACTGAAAATGCTGCACTCGCAATCTGTACTAGTAACTCACTGAGAATGCTGCACACCTAAAATCTACTTAGATGCAGAAGGTAACTTACCCAGATTGCAGCACTCACAATTTCCACTCAGATACTGCTGTAACCTACAGGCTGAGAATGCTGCACTCACACTCTGCTCTCAAATACTGCCCATACACAGTCTTTACTCACATGCTGCAGGTTACTTACTGAGAATGCTGCACTCACAATCTGCTCTCAAATACTGCCCATACACAGTCTTTACTCACATGCTGCAGGTTACTTACTGAGAATGCTGCACTCACAATCTGTACTAACATGCTGCAGGTAACTCGCTGAGAATGCTGCTCACATACAATCTGCACTTAGATGCTGCAGGTACCTTACTCAGATTGCTGCCCTCACAATATCCACTCGGATACTGCTGTAACGTACTGGGAATGCTGCACTCGCACTCTGCTCTCAAATATTGCCCATACACAATCTGTTCGCTGAATGCTGCAGGTTACTTTCTTAGAATGCTGCACTCACAATCTCTACTCACATGCTGCAGGTTACTTACCGAGAATGCTGCACTCACAATCAGCACTCACATGGTGCCAGTAACGTACTGAGACTGCTGCACTCACAATCAGCACTCACATGCTGCCAGTAACGTACTGAGACTGCTGCACTCACAATCGCCACTCACATGCTGCCAGTAACGTACTGAGACTGCTGCACTCACAATCGCCACTCAGATTCTGCAGGTAACGTACTGAGAATGCTGCACGCACAATCAGCACTCACATGGTGCAGGTAACTTACCGAGAATGCTGCACTCACAATCAGCACTCACATGCTGCCAGTAACGTACTGAGACTGCTGCACTCACAATCAGCACTCACATGCTGCCAGTAACGTACTGAGACTGCTGCACTCACAATCGCCACTCAGATTCTGCAGGTAACTTACCGAGAATGCTGCACGCACAATCAGCACTCACATGCTGCAGGTAACTTACCGAGAATGCTGCACTCACAATCAGCACTCACATGCTGCCAGTAACGTACTGAGACTGCTGCACTCACAATCAGCACTCACATGCTGCCAGTAACGTACTGAGACTGCTGCACTCACAATCGCCACTCAGATTCTGCAGGTAACTTACCGAGAATGCTGCACGCACAATCAGCACTCACATGGTGCCAGTAACGTACTGAGACTGCTGCACTCACAATCAGCACTCACATGGTGCCAGTAACGTACTGAGACTGCTGCACTCACAATCAGCACTCACATGGTGCCAGTAACGTACTGAGACTGCTGCACTCACAATCGCCACTCAGATTCTGCAGGTAACTTACCGAGAATGCTGCACGCACAATCAGCACTCACATGGTGCCAGTAACGTACTGAGACTGCTGCACTCACAATCAGCACTCACATGGTGCCAGTAACGTACTGAGACTGCTGCACTCACAATCAGCACTCACATGGTGCCAGTAACGTACTGAGACTGCTGCACTCACAATCAGCACTCACATGGTGCCAGTAACGTACTGAGACTGCTGCACTCACAATCGCCACTCAGATTCTGCAGGTAACTTACTGAGAATGCTGCGCACACAATCTGCGCTCAGATGCTGCAGGTAACCCATCGAGAGTGCTGCACTCACAATCTGCACTTAGATGTTACAGGTGTATCTGTTATATCGACGGCAACGGTTTATCAGGAAGACAGTTGTAACATGTTGCTGGACTTCTCTCGTGTTATCAATATTAATCAGAAGATGGTGTGTAATCTTGAGTAGACGTACTGTCACACTAATATAATTTTATCCAAACAGTTTTTAAATTTTATTTTATTTTTAGTTTTACGTGTCCTCTATCAGTAGAGAGTCCATTTCTCGGCTATTTTGAGAGAGACACGTTAATAAAGTAATTATCATCATTACTGTATGAAATTTATGTTTAAGACTACGGAATGCACTTAGTTTACTCTGGACTGTCTATTTTGTTGTTTTATTTCTTTAACCAGTTGTTCCTTGATGATGCCACTGATCCTTGGGGAGTTCGTGTAGAAGAGTGGAGATGTAAGTTTTATGGACCAGTTTTTGTGAGCACTTGCAAACGGTGTTTGCACAGATAAATGAATTCTGCAGCTAACCACGACCTAGATCTCGACCGTGATTGATCATCGTGCTCAAATTTCCCCCCTGCGACTCGTACGACTTAACAGTTGTGTTCACACTCTGGCCGGCGACCGAGTACAACCGTGACAGGACACAAAGTGTGAACTCAGGTTTTTGATAAAACAAAATGTTTGATGCAGTGTAAATTGTTGTCATGTTTTCATAGTTTGTGGTTTTCTCGTTCTTTTTTTTCACAGTAAGGACGTTCGCCTTCCAGTTTCAGTTGCAACGTGTAATGGCGGCTGAAGCAGAAGCCACGCGAGAGGCTCGTGCCAAGGTACAAAGTACACTTCATCATAAATACTTGTACTTAACCGACTTCTAACTGAGTGCCAAATACTCAGTAACTAGAGAAGAACACTTGCCTTCATTCAAACAAATAGAGAGGAAGCGACATCAGCCTTAGCTGGAAGAGGGAAAACCGGAGAACCCGAAAAAAAACCCTGGGAGCAAGGCGAGAATTAACAACAACTTCAACCCATCTATGACACCGGGGCCGGAATCGAACCCGGGCCGCATTGGTGGGAGACAGGCGCTCTCACCACTGCGCCAACTCTACGACCCTAGGCTTCGTTGTTAGATAAGTCCCATTTGGAACTAAACAAGAACGATTTCAAGGCCTTTTTAATTAATTTGTTCAGTGGTTTTATATTAAAAGGATTGCTCAAAAATTTGCACAACAACAACAACAAAGTTACTTACACACGGAAAAAAGAAAACAGTAAACAAAATAGAGACATACTCTTTTAACTGGTTTTACATAATTCCCCAGTTGGGAGTGCGATGCTTTAGGTGGTCCATTCTTGGCCCAGGTGGAGTCGCGGAAATCAAAGGACGGCATTCTCCCAGTAAACATGTCAAAATGTTAACCTTGGGGCCACCTTACCTTGTTACTACTCTTAAAAACCATACAGATCTTTTTTGACAGATCGGAGGTTCCAGTCAATGAAGCCCAATGTTCGAATCATGCCTATGTTTTTTACTATTCCAGCAGCGAGATTCTGCAGTTTCTGAAGTTTCTCGCTTAGCTGTTAGAAACAGTTAACTGAAAAAAACATATTAACTGGTTTCCAGGTTATCGCGGGCTGAAGGTGAGATGACTGCGTCACGTTCTCTGAAAGAAGCCGCTGACGTGATGTCAGAAACACCATCCGCCATGCAGCTTCGTTATCTACAGACTCTGAACACCATCTCAGCTGAGAAAAATTCCACTATAATCTTCCCTATACCAGTGGAATTCATGTCCTCGCTTTTTAAGAAATAAAAGCCCAAGTTGAAGCCGTGTTGATGTTGTGATGGAAAAGGAAAAACAACCTCCAAACACTGCATCAAGTGCGAAATTAATTATGAAAACCATAATTTTGTACTTAGTTTATCTTTTACAACACGTTTGGTATAAAGCTTATGTCAGTTGCAGTGTGACTACTCCAACGAAGGCCACTCGAGAAATTCTTTGCAAATTGACCTGAGTTATGTTTTGAGATTTACAATAAGAACAGGATGGATTGTCACAGGATTTGTAGTTTCTGTACAGTAATGTGCTTTACGGTAGCTATACAACGACTGAGGTTTTCAATCGTTAAGTTTACAGAGCGTTTTTGTCAGATGGCCTTAGCGGAAATAGCCATTGAAAGTATGTAACTTGTTTATTGAGCTTAAATGGCAGATTAATTTTGCTTCAAAGGGCGCTCTAAAACTGAAATCACAGGAAAAAATAACGGATTCCCATCTTTGGATATTTTAGGGTATTTAAAGAATACCCACAAAAATCCAAATTTGGCAAAGTGAGACAAGTCCCAATCAGGAAATTCCCAGCCAAGTTCCCTGATTGGGACTTGTCTCACTCTTCCAAATTTGGGATTTTTGTGGGTATTCTTCAAATACCCTAAAATATCCAAAAATGGGAATCCGTTATTTTTTCCTGTGAGTAATATCGAGCATAAAATGTGTGGGTAAAAGCACGTTGGCTAACAAACTTTGAAGTTATATTTTTACTTTTATCCAAAGAAACGATAGCAAATAAGCCAGATTGTTTGAATAATATTAACAGGAATTACTCTAGATGAGTCAGTTAGTGATAGTAAGAATTATTCGTTCGGTTTTCATTAAGTCTAAATCAGTATCATTCTCGTATGTAAACCAACAGCTTATCGCAATAGAGTGCTGAACAAGTTACGCAATCTAATGAAATGGTACTGTTTAAATGTTCATCAACATCGTATGCTGTATCGCTTAACCCAAAGTCCCTGAAGCATTTGAGCTAGCGAGGACATGTGCTTTACGTGGATTAATAACTTCTGAACACAGACTGAACTTCGTTTTCCTCTGATCAATTTCTAGTTGATCATAATGTGTTTGGCCACACAGTCAGCATCCACAATCTTTAAATGACTTAATTAATTTTTAAATAATAAGTGAGCTTGAATTTGTTTTCTTGAATTTTGTTCTTAATTTTTTATGTTGTCTTAATTCGCTTTTCTAAAAAGACAAGTACCTTGTTATCATTATTTTTCGTAGCTTTGTATATTTTAATTGCTTAATGTATAAAGTTCACATTCAGAATTGTAAATATAAAATAATCTTGTAAGAAATGTCTGGTGTCTGTCATATTTGTTCAGCAGTACGACCCACTGTAGTTTTGATCGTTATGTTAAAAGGATTTTGCATTATACACCAGTTAGAAACAGCTCAGCAAAACATCCGACCTTTGCCGTGGTGAAACATGATTGTTAGACATTCAGGTGAACCTGAGCCACCCTCGTTCATGGGACATCCTTGGGAAAGAGAGACATTTTTCAAGTTTCTGAAATATTTAGAGAACATGATATATAACATTTCATGTTGGTAGATAAAGTCAGTAAAAATAAAAAATTCAATTTTTGTTAAATCTGTACTTTAATGAAAAGTTCAGTAACATATGTTAAAGCTTCACCGAGACGTGTTACCAACGATCATACGATTGTTAATATTGTGTAACATCAAGAGACCATGACCTCATGTTTTATTCAGGTACACATTAGGTTGCCTATCGCAAACCAGAAAATAGGCAGTCACAAAACCGGCACGAATACTAATGCCTCATCCTTGTTGGGATGCTCCAAATTCAGAAGTTTTCTTCATTATTACGTGAAAGTAAAGATGTCATTGCCATCGCCTCTGACGTGAGCAAGAAGTGCTCGTACAGAAATACATTAAGATCTTTTATTCACGCTTATATTTCAATCACTTAGACAATGTAATGGTAAGTAATGAGGAAAGGGGGTAAGTTTCTAAAGAAACTGTGGTGCTGCGTCGGTGGGAGTATTACAAGATAATTTGGTTTTATCATCTGGGTTGATAATGTGAATTGGACACCGTAAAGAGATTAGGGAGCTGACGTTTCCAGCGTTAGCCCTTCGGCGGAGCGAATCGAGGAAATGTGGGTTGTGTGTGGTTTATATACAGAAATATGGAGCTACGCTATTGGTTGGTGCTTGGCAACGTTAAAAACAACAGAATAAATTTCTTCGCCGCGTTCAACTTAAAAGCCTTTTTCCATGACAAAGAGTAGGATTCTAATACCTCTGACAAAGATATTTTCGAGACTCGAAAATCGAAGTGGACTCCCCCAGAGGGCTAGTTCGCCTCTTTTTATTTCATCAATAAATGCCGTCATGACATCAATAAACTAAATTTCAATCGTAACAGCAAATTTTCCAACCTTTCCTCGGGAGAGAGGGCGGCGCTAGAAAATCTTAGTAAGCGCAGAGACATAATTGTCAAAGCGGCCGGCAAAGGTGACGCTTTATTTGTTTGGCGGGCGACCTCTACCGAAAAGAAGCTTTGCGGCAACTTTCTGACACCTCTTTTTATGCGAAAGTCGAAAAAGATGTCACTTCCACTAACCAACAAATTGTCAAGAGCGCTATTAACGACCTTATAGTCAAACAAGAATTGCCGGCTACTGCTACTAATCTCATCATCACCACTCCTAGAACTTCATGTATTTACTTTTTACCTTAAATACACAAAGCTAACAACCCAGGCCGACCTATTGTCCCTGTGTGTAGTTTTTCTACTGGACTAATTTCTAGCTATTTGGACAAAATTAAGGCACCTATCGTCAGATCTTTACCGTCATGCGTTAAAGACAGTCAACACGCACTCCAAATTTTTCGCGATTTCAATTTCCTGGGCGAAGACAAACTTATTTTCACTATGGATGTTACATCTCTTTACACCGTCATCTCTAATGGCGAAGGTCTTCTAGCCCTCAAACCTTTTTTTTTATTTACGCACTGTTATAATTAAAGGAGCACTGTCACGGGAGTTTTGCCGTTTTCAGCTTAATTCGTTGCTAAAATCTTTACCTGGTACCTTTACTCGTTCCCGAAATGCTCAAATGGACTAGAAGAAATATATCAAACGAATTGTGGCTCAGAGAGCAAACCATAATGAATTTCTGGCAATATTTTCAAAGAATGGCTCTAGAATTTGAAAAAACTGGCTAGTTTTTTAAAATCTCGATCCATTTCCATCCTTGCCATGCTAAGTGCTAGGCGGCAATAAATGGTTTCGGTGTAGTGATAAAGTCCTAGATAACAAAGCTGCATCATTATTTTTGGGTTTCCATTGATGCAGGAACATATTTCGGCATTGTAAAATGACGCTAAAATACTGTGACAGTGCCCATTTAAAGAACGGAGCTCGGAAACACTGCTTCGCCTGGCTGAATTAGTTTTAACACTAACCAGTTTTTCATTCGCTAATAGCTGTTATAAACAAACGATGGTGTGGCCGTGGGTACCAAAATGGGACCCAGCTACGCCAATCTTTTCGTAGGCTTTATTGAACACCAATTTTTTAATCAATACAATGGCCCCAAACCTGACCTCTACCGTCGCTACATTGAAGACTGTGTCGGCGCCACTTCCTCCACCAGAGAGGAACTCAATCAATTTATTACTGCTGTCGTGACTATAAAGACATTGATGTAGTTCAGTTTTTGTACGCATTCGCTACTTGCACATGACCCATAATCCTTTGCGTTGTTGGGGGGTAACCAGTAGAAGAAATGTATGGTATCATGACAAAAATTAGTTCGGTGAGCTCGCAAAACCAGCTACTAATGATTAAAAATGCACCAGAATTTACCAAAATCATGATAGGAGAAATTTGTACTAGTTTATAACTAAGTACAGAAATTTTTTTTGTCCAACATCGTCTGTAAATTACAAGACGAGTGCTTAGTAGCTGGTTTTGCGAGCTCACCGAACTAATTTTTGTCATGATACCATACATTTATTCTAATGGTTACCCCCCAACAACGCTAAGGATTATGGGTATGTGCAAGTAGCGAATTACGTATCTGGAATTGTGGTCACGTAATAATGACGTACGTAAACGTGACCTCGTGCGTTCTTTTCTTGTTTTTTTGCTTAAAGTGCCCATTACACCAATTTTTTTATTTTGCCATTCAAAAGGCCACATCGAAAAAGGAACTGCGAAAAAATGTTTCGATTTGAACAAAACGCGATTTTTTTATGCATTTTTAAAAACGCTTCAATTGACCGCCATTTTGGCACATGACTCGTATTAGTCTTCTCACGGTCACATGAGGCTTGTGACGTAGGTTAAGGAACACGTGACTTAAGATGCTGCTAAACTTGAGAGAGATTTGACCGAGAGTTCATCAAGTGACTGGTTAAAAAGGTCAAAAATGCCCGAAAGATGTGTTGCTGCACGATGCGACAACATAGCAGATCCCGCAAAAGGAATTAGTATGCACAGAATTCCTTTCCTGAACTCTGAAAACCCTGTTGCACAGAGACGAAGGAAAAAATGGATCGACTTCGTCCTGGTGAAGAGGAAGGATTGGGAGCCCGGGTTAGTCAATCGATAATATCGATAATCGATAACATTCGATAACAATCGATAAAAATCGATTAATTTTTTCGAAATTCGATAAAATCGATACAAGATTTCGTTGTGAGTAATCGATAATTATCGATTTTTTAATTTGGGCCATCGATTTTATCGATAAATATCGAGTTTATTGAAACGGAATTATTGTCCCATTACCTTGCCTGCAAGGAGGAGGGACAGCCGTACTTCTTCACTCCCTGCCCAAGTGGTGTTTCTCGTGAGGGTCCTTTACGCGAAACGCCACTCGGGCCGGGAGCGAAGAAGGACGGCTGTTTTCACAGGCTACCCATTACAGTGCCCAATTTTCGAAACGGAAATACCAAAAGATATTAAAGAGCTCGCAGAGACACTTATAACAACTTCCCTGTTCGTTAAACGATAAAAAATTGCTTCATCTTTTCTACAGACTTTAAGTAATACTCAGCGTGTGTTGTATTTGAAATCCGCTATAGATCCATGGTTGATTTATTCCACTGTTTTATTTGTTTGCTGATGTAACACAATCGTACGCTCGTTGCTCTTTCACCCGGTCTTTAAAGGGAAAGATTTTCGTGATTTTTTGAGTAAAG
>JAHPZR010047013.1:0-36144 GCA_019787425.1 Platygyra sinensis | reverse complement strand
GTTTACAGCATCTCCACCTGATACTAACATTTGAAAGAAAAGGTGCAAATTGATACCATGGTTCTCTAGAACCTGGTCCTATATGTTTCTTGTTGCTATTAATTCAGGCAACCAACCATACATCCCAGAAAGTCTAACGCACCTTCTGCCCACCATCTTTGATTATTACATCATAGTCAGTTACTACTTCACCATACTTTGCTAGTTCTCTTAATGATTGAACACCACTATATAAAAGGTAACACAGCTAAAGTTTTAATTAAAGTTTTTGCATTACCATTTTTCTATTCTTGCTAAAATTTTATTTGTTTGTGCAGACTTTGCCATAGCCCATGATAAAAACTGACCCATATTCTTATCCATTGATTTTGACTTTGAGTAAATAATAATCTGTTTGATATTTGAGGAATTAAAGCATCTCTGTTAGATGTTGTTATTCCTGCTTGTTCTAATAATTTTTTATTACTACCTATTTAATTGCTTCGTTAAAAACTTTTACTCTCACCTATTCTTAATGCTCTAGAAGCATTTATCCATAACCTTTATTTAAAAAAAGTTATAACCTTTTGTGCTTTATTACTATTTATTCCTGCACCTTTGTTTACAATATTATATAATTGTCTAGATAAATAATATGCATCAGCAGCACCAGTATTATATGCAAATCTTCTAGCATACCAGTTAACCATTGTAATCCTAATCCTTTAAATGCTAAATTATTTATATATCTTACTCCTTTTTCACCCATAAATTGTGCAGCTTGATTTATATCTTGTGTGTCCATACCTGCTGACCTGTTTACTGCAGTATTTATATCACGATTAATATCATAACCTAAATTTTTAGCTAATCACTTTTCATTCTTACCTCTTAAAGCTGTCTTTGCAAATCCTGCAAAAGATAGAACGAAAACTGTGAAGAGTTTTGAAATGGTTGAATTAAATCACCTAATGATGAAATAGTAACTCTACCTAACATATTTAAGTTAGATAATGTTGCTAGTATAGCTGCACTACTTGCTGCTGTTCCATATAATCTTTGACCATATCTATCAAAGTATGCATCAATAGTATCTATAACAAGATTAGATTCTTTTATTGCAGCTTTATTTGCTGCTTCAGTTTTTAATCCTGATTTAACATATTTATCTTTTATTTGTTGAAAGAAAGGTCTTAGTAGTTCTCCATTAGTTCCAAACTGTCTAGCAAATGCTATGACTTAGAAGATTTATTAACTAAATTAGTTAATATAGAAAAACGCATCATTAACTAAATATCCCATTTTTTTTCTAAAACTTCTTCTACTAATTTGTATGGACCAAGTAAACTTCTTTTCATGCATTATATGGTCTGATACTGGAGTGTAAACAAATTTATTATTGTCTGTTTTTTTTAATTTATCTTTAGTAACTCCTCTATCTCTTCCAACTATAGTTCTTCTTACCTTTACCAAATATTGTTTCCATTATTTGTCTATTGAAAACCACTTTCACCAGAAATTTTATGACCTGCTATATAAGTTTCTGCTGCATCTTTTGGATTTTTAACATTTAAACTTTTGTAAATACCTTCTAATGTTTTTTAAATGCTTCTGGTCTTTGTTAATTTATCCCAGTTAATAATCTAGGAAAATAATTTTCTATTTCTTGTTTTGAAAAGAAACCTGCATCAGAGTGCATAGTTTTTACTTCATCTAAATAAGATTTTATATCTCTTGATAAATTAATTACTCTTTGTGGTACATCTTTTGTAATTTCTTTACCTCTATTTATAGATACAGCTAAAGCTATTTCATCATCAGTAAATCTTTAAGCATATCTGCTGCTTTTCTTTGATAAAATCTTTCCATTTGTTCTGCAACAGCAATAACAGATTTTTCTTGAACAGATGAATCAACATCTCTTAATAACATTCTACTTATCTTTTCAGTAGCACCACCATATGAATTTAATTTTGTTGCACTTGTTGCTGATGTTAATGCTCTAACTTTTTGCATAAGTTAGTTGCACCATCTCTCTATCTATTAAACCTAATATTCTACCTTTTTCTGCTTGAGTTCCAAACTTAGCACTTTTTTGAATCATCTTTTGCATTTGACCAGCCATTGCACCAGCAGCAGCCCAATACATTAAATCAGTTTCTTCATCACCAAACAATGTTCCAAATGTAGCACCAGCACCTGCACCTACTAAAGGTTTTACTGTAGCAGATAATAAACTTGTTACTGCTTATCTGTAAAAGTTTGAGAAGCTTTTAATTGTTCTAATATTTTGTATCTCTAGTAGCAATTAATTCAGCCCATTTTTCAAGTTTACCTACTTGTTTTTAATGTAATTCATTTTTAACTTTATCTGTAGCTGCTCTAGCTTTAATAATTTCTTTTCTAATACCTACAACTTTGTGATTTATTATCTTTTATTTTATTTCTAGATACACTAAGAATACTATCTTTTTTTCCTACTTAAAATTCAAATTTTTTAGTTTGTCCTTTTATTAATTCTTTTAATTCTTTTCTTGGCATCTATTAAACTGTTTCTTTTATTTAATAAAGATTTTTCTAATGCTAAAATTTACCTTCTTCTTTTGCAATAGGTGCTACAAAATTTGCGTTCATTTTACTACTTGTTTATCTGCTTCTTGTAACAGCTTTTGAATTTGTAGCAGTTCTAATTGTTTTTAATTCTTGAACAGTTAAATATTTTCTTTTTGCTATTTTATTATCTACCAATCTGATATTAATTTAACTTGTTTTTCCTGTAGCTTTAGGTGCTAACTTCTTAATTAATTAGCTCCTACAGGCATAACAAGACCAATACCAGCACCAATAGCACAGTAGTCCTACTTTTCATAATCTATTTTACCAGTTTTTGCTAGTTGGTCTATAGCACTATCACCTGCAAGTAATGCAGCATTTAATGCAGCAGATGTTACAGGATTAGTTAAAGCTGATGCACCAAAATAATAACCACCAATATAATAAGGGTCTGTAGATAACTTAAAGCTTCACCTACTGTTACTAATCCACTATCTTGTGCTTCTTTATTATTAACAAACTTCCAATGTTCTTTGTTAGATTTTCTTGTTCTTGTTTTTTCATTTAATAAAATATAATCTTCAATGTTTTATCATCATCTAATATATCTTGAAACTTAGCTTTACTATTCTAAATACATTACCACTACATTAGTAGTTTTATCCCATCCATATTCTAACTTTTCAAATTAGATATTTCAGGTGCTTCTGTATTTGCATACAGTTTTTTCTAAATTAGTTTGAGGAATTGTTGTTTGATTATTTTCTAAAGATTCTTGATTAATTGTTTCAGGTTCTTTTGGTAAATCAAGATTGTAAAGTTTTTCTAAATATTTCTTTCAGAGTTGTTAAAAGTCTCTGAAGACATAATACCCTCCTATCCAGCTTCGTTACCAGTAATTCAATAGGACTATTAGTTGCTTTCCATACACTAAATAATTTTTGTTGTTCTGGAGGTAAATCATTTACAGCATTAGCTTTTTCAATAGCTTCCATGTATTAAATTTACCATTAATAACTAAACCTTCTTTACCACCTTCTTCTGCTACAGTATATGTTATTTTTGGTTTATCATCTTTAGGTTTATTATCAATAACAGTTGATGAGATTCAGGTGGAGTATTAGTTGTTTCTTTTTTATTAGAACTAAAGTATTATAATTTTCTAATATACTATTAATAGCATCTTTGTTATCACCTCTGTATATTTCTGAATAAACATTATTTGCTATTTGTTGATAAGTTTTATTTCCTTTTTCTATTTTATATCTATCTTTAGTTTCTTTAATAATGTAATCGTTCAATTCTTTATTAAGAGTTTTTAAAGAATTTTATCTGCTTGAACATCTAAACCAACAATAGATAATGGAACTATTGTAGTTAATCTTATTTTACCACCAAAACCAGCGGGTCTTCTTTGATATTACCACTTCTAGCTTCTATTAATGATTCTACTTGTGAATAAATATTTTCTTCATTCCAGTTTTACTAATATCTCCATGTAAAGGTGTAACAGTATAATAATGTTTAACCATAGTGTTCATTACTATCTTAACAACCATTAAGAAATATTCATTGAATCAGCAAATATAAATGCTGGTGAATTTAAACCAGAATTTTTTGTTCAGTAGCATTATATTTAAAACTTAGTTCATCACTACCACCAAGATTAGCTGCAGTATTTAAAATCTAATGCTTGTTCATCTTTTAATGGATTGTAACTTATCTTATCTCTTTGTTTTGCCCACTCTGTTTGATACTTATCAGAGTTTTATTTTTAAAAACTTAGACATTAAATCAGAATTTCAGAACTACACCTACTTCAACATCTAAACCTACTGTACTAGGGTCTACTTTTTGTTCTGTTAAATCTACAGTCCTCATCAGCATTTATTTAGTTTGAATATCATCTAATAATTTTTTATCATCAACACCTTTCTTTTAAGAATTTTATTGATTAAGAAACTATCACCTTTAGCTTCTTTGATAGCTTGCAACAGTTTGCATCATTAATAGCTGTTTGTTCTGCAGCAGCATTTTATTTATTTCATCAATACTACCTTTTAAACTATAGTCAATTGTTTACCTTTAAAATTATTTATTAAAGATTCTTTGAATCATTATCTAGACTAGCAAAGTTTGGCATAGTTAATGTTAATATTTGAGAAGCAATGCTCTGTCATTTATTTGACCCATCTTAAACATAGCATTAGCAGATTTAATAGAATCAAATTTTTCTTTTTCTGCATAATAATTTCTAATTCTTTTTCATATTTTTTTTCTTTTGCTTAATGAGCATATCTCTATTAGCAGCTAGATTAGCATTTCTAATTTCAAAATCTTCTTTAGTTAGCTCTCTATCTCTTTCAATAGCACCTTCTGCAAAACTAGCAAAATCTCTTAAACTAATACCCATTATTTATTCTCCGTTTTTCCTGTAGCTTCTTCTACTTTACTTGGTAAATCTTCTTTTATTTTAGATAACAAACTTGGTGCTACATCTTCTTTTGTAGCTTCTTCAACAACAGTATCTGCATCTCATTATCATCATCATCTAATGTAATTGGTTTAAACATTGTCTTCTGGTATTTCTGTATCAGGGTCATCATCTTCCCCATCATACAATACATAATCTTTTATATCAGCATAGTCAGCAATGGCAATCAATAAATAAATTTGTAGGTTCAATCATTGTTAACATTAAGTCAGGATTGTATTTACCTTCACTATAACCTTTATATAAAAGAACTTGTGCTATTTCATCTAAAGGAATACCATCATTAATAATATTTATTAATTTTCTAAGTGTATCAATCTCTGGTAACTCAAAGTATAAAGCTTCTAATGCATCTTCTCATTAGTATATCGGTGGACTTTCCCATGCGTTGTTTACTATCAGGAGAAACAGGTTAAGCTTTTCACCTGGAACAGGAGCATGTAAAAGGATTAACACCTACTTTATCAAATTGATTTTCATTTACGTTTTCTGCCATTATATTACCTATATCTTTTTACTTTTGATGCATACCTTTAGGTGTTTACTAAATTGTTTACACTGCTGCTTAGCTTTTCTTTTCGCTGCAGTTGTTCTTGCATACTCTGAAGCTGATAAAGCTTTGATTGCTGCACTTGGTAAATATCTTTCACCTGTTACAGATGATTTCTTACCAGACTTTGTTCTCCACTGTTTGTTTACTCCAATTTTTTAAACTTGTTTGTGATTTTGCTAATGCCATATTATGCCTTATGTTTCTTCTTACTTCAAACTGTAGCTGTTAAACTAGCACCTTTATGTGGTACAAACTTACCAGTATGTTTCATTAATTTATAATTATTCTTTCCTTTTTTCATCCAAGTGAAAAACCTTGAGGAGCTTTTATATTTTGGCTGTCATTACTTATATCCTCCTCCAGCTTTCTTATAAGCTTTGGCTAATGCCTGGGCTTTTCTTGCTGACCATTGTCCAGCTTTTGTACCATGAGAAAGCTTGTGCTTTTATTCTTTGAAATATTTTTTTTCTCATTGTAAGTTTTGTATAGTTTCCTGCTTTGTTAACTGTACTTCATATACTCCTTTCTATACTGTTAAATTCATTTTCTTATAGTATTTTTTATATTCATTAGCTACTTCATTACCATATGCTTTAGCAATTAATTCACCACCACCAGCACCTTCTTGATTAGTTTCCACCATAATTACTCATTTGTGTACTCATAGTCATATCTGATTACCAACATATTATACTTCTGGAATATTATCAGGTCTCTATAGTTACTTAATAAAGAATCTGCTTTTGAAAATGCTACATCTTTTAATTTTTTAGTAGCTTTACTTATAGTAGATGTACCATTAGGTGTTCTAAACATTTCACTACCAGTAAATTTCATAATTGTTTGACCAGGAGTCCTACAAGTTATAATTTTTACTTGTTCCAATATCAAAATTACTTTCTAAAAATCTTGTACCATCATCAAATCAGTTACCATACCTTTGTATGCAACATTTTGATTTAGTCCATTCTTTTTTAATAACTCACCAACTTGATAATCATTAATGTAAGTTCCTTCAGCTATAGCTTGTCTCTTAACATCATTAAAAAATCTCATTGCATTTTCACTATAACCACTTAATGTATCTTTATATGCATCATTAATAGTTTTTGTTACTAAATCTTGTGCAGATTTGACTAGATGTTAATGATTTAGTAAACCATCCACCTTGAGTTCCTCCAGTTTGTGTACCAAGTTGATATCTTTAATAGTTCCTTTTATTAATCCTTCAGAAGCTTTTCTATATCCATTAACATTGGACCATCTGCAGTTCCACTAAATACTTCTACTTACCTGCACTAGCTTTTTTACCAAATGTATTTCCAAAATTAGTTTTTGCTTGATTGTATAAATTTTTTACACCATTTAGATATTCTAGAAAATATATTATTACCTTTACCTATATTAGAAAAACCTTTTGTTATTCTATCTGTAATACTAGACATTTTACTTCCTATTTGTCCTGTTATAGAATTAATTTACTACCTATATCAACACCTATTTGTCCAATACTTTTTACAAATGTACTAAATGGACCTGTTGCTGTAGTATTTGCCATTGCACTAAATCCTGAACTTAATCCTGATAATGCATATGGCATTGCCATTGATAAAGCAATAGTACCAAGAGGTCCAAGTTTTTTTATTTATTTTTAGCAACACCTCTTATTACAGCTTTACCTACTTTTGCAATACCTTTTGCTATACCTTTAGTAATTTTACTTACTGGTTTCTTTACTGCTTTTGTTACTTTTTTTAAATACTTTTCTTACACTTCCCATAATATTACCTATTGTTTATTTTTAAATCCTTTCCATATATCTATTGGCAAAACCACCTAATGTTTTTAATGTATTTGCTCTACCTGCATCATTAACAGCTTCATTACCTAATGCAGCTATAGCTAAATTAGTTTGTCTTTCTTGTGGCATTTTGTGCTGATTCATATTCCCACTTCAGCAGCATCTCTCATTTCTTGCCATAAGAAAGATAATCCTTGATACTTAAAATTAAATGCGTTCATTGCGTTAGCTTGATTAACAGCATTGACTCCTGCAGTATTTGCAGTATTAGTTTGTCTTCTCCATTGTACATTTGACTGTTCAATTAAATTTGCATTTTGTGTATTGAATTGATTTTAATTATATTCTAATTGACTGTTAAATTTTTCTATCTCTGAGTTTAATTGATTCTGTAATCTTTCTGCTTCTAATGCATTGTTTTGATTTAATGCAGCAACTCTATTAGATTCAGTTACATTGTATTGATTCATTGCATCATTTCTTGCAGCATTTTGCTGATTGATTGTAGATGCTAAACTATTTACAAATTGATTTGTTTGATTAATACTTGAAGCATTAAACTGTGCAGCAGCATTTATCTGCAGCTTGATTAGTTAACATTGCTTGTTGTCTATTCTGTGTATTTAAAACTTCTAATTGTTGTGCATTAGATAGTTTTGCCATATCCATTTGTAAAATGCTTGAGCATTAGCTACAGCTTTTTGTTGTGCATTACTTAAATTAGCCATATCGCATTGTAGCTAACTGTACAGCATTTTGCATTGGTAGCTTGTTGTGTATTATTTAAATTTTGTAATTCAAATGTTCTAAATAAATTAGAATTAGATATTGCAGTTTGTTGTCTATTATTTAAATTTAATACATCTAAACCTGCAGTAGTTTGTGCATTTGCTAAAGCTGTTTGTTGTCCAGCATTTAAATTAGCTAAAGCCATTTGCTGTTGTACTGTGCATTAGTTAAACCAGCTTGTTGTAAATTTTGCTAAGTTTGCTAATCTTACTTGTTGTTGGTTGATTAGCACCAGCTATAATAGCTTGTTGTTCATTCATTGCATTAGCTTAGTTAACTCCTTGAGCAAACTGCCCAGTCAGCATCTTAGCTTTCATGTCATTCTCAGCATTACTAACTGAGTTTGAAAATTTTTGTTGTGCTGATAACACAGAAGCTTGTTGTTTCGTTACTTAAATTCTGTGCTGCTCTTTGTTGTAATGCAGTAGCATTTGATTGTGCAATAGGTAATGCTGAATTAATTATTGCATTTACTAAAGCATCTCTACCTATTGTAGATTTACTTAAACCTCTTTGAGCTAAATTCTTTTCTACATTTTCTACAGCTCCTCTTGCCCATGTAGGAATCTGTCCAGTATCTATTCCATCTAACAATGTAGTCATTTGACTAGATACTAATGCATCTGTAGGTAATGAAGCAACCTGTGCTTGTACTGCTGTAGGTGTTTGCATTATAGTTGCAGTAACTTGAGCAGGATTATTTGCAACTGCTGCTTGATATTTCCAGGTAGTGTTGCAGTTTGTCCCAGCGACTGTTGCTGCTGTACCTGTTAATACTTGAGTCTAAAGCTCCTGCAGATAGTTGTCCTTGTTGTGCTTGTACTACTGCTGAAGTAGATGGTGCTGCTGTAGCACCTGTAGCTGTACCTGATAAAGTTCCTGTAACTGTACCAACTTGTGATTGTGTACCTACTGTACCAGCTTGTTGCAGTTCCTGTTTGAGCAGTACCACTAGCAGGTGTCATAGTTGCAGCAGTCATACCTGTAGGTGCTGCTACTTGTGTTGAAGTTATAGCTGTCGGTGCTGCAATTTGAGAACCTGATATTGTAGTTGTTCCTACAGATGTAGGTGGCAGCCATAGAAGTACCCAGATAATAATTCATTACTTTGTACTGCTTGTTGTGTATATTGTTGTTGAGCAGCACTTGCTATTTCAGGAGATTTAATTTGTTCTGTTACAAACTTATCAACAAATTGATTTCTTGAACCTATTCCATCTTTTTGTTGTGGTTGAGAAGCTGTAGGAATGTTTTCAAACTTTCTAGCTTCACCACCTGTATTTCTTCTAATTCTTTTTATTTTTGTTAACATATTTTACCTTACTTAATAAAAAAATTATATGCACTTCCTACTATTGTAGCTAATGCTAATAATATCCATATAGCACCTTTACCTTTGTTAATGTCAGCTCTTAGACATTTAGTTTCAGCTTTGAGTTCTTTTACTTCTGCTAACTAAAAAATCTATCTTGACTTCTGTTGCTGATTTTCTTGGCATTATCTTCCTTGTCCTTTATAAATTTTTACACCAGTTTGTCTCGTTTGTGTTTGTTCATAGTACTTGTATTTGGTTTTCTTCCTTGTGAACTACCTTTTTGTATTCGTTCATGCTGTACAAACTCTTTAAACTTCTTAGCCATAATTATCTAGCAGTAGCTGTATACCTCTGTCCTACATTAGCCACAAGAGGTTCTTCTGCAAAGGAAGCAAAAATGTATGTATCTCCATTATTATTTGTAGTGCTATCAGCAATTCTAAATTTAAAACCATTAGAATAATAATCTACAAAAGTAGTTGATGCTTCTGCATTAGTATCACTTGCAAAAAGATAATTTCCTATAACATTTGTTGTGTTTCTTGTAGCATCTGATAAACCCACACTGTCTGCAGTACTTGTTCCTGATGGTGTAACTCTTTTGTGTAAAACAAATGCAGGTTTAAAACCAGTATAGCAAAAAGTACCATCTGTACTATTATTTCCTATATACTTTCCAAACTTACTAAAACCTTTTTTTTCTGCAAAGCAATAGGCAATCATTCCAGTTGTTGCATTTGAACCACCATTTGACCTAAAGTAAAAAATTGATGAAGTTGGATTTGTTGAATTTAAAAATTGTTTGAAGTATAATAACCTGCTGTTTGGTCTAAAACTGCAACATTGTCATTTCCGATTGAATGATGATAAACGTGCCAACCATTAGTACCACCTAATTCTTTCATTATCATAAATTTAGGAACAGCTCCTAATCCATGACCAACAGTTGCACCTGCTGTATTGTTACCAGTATATTTAACAATACTAAATCCTGCTGTTGTGTTTGCAGAAACAGTTGATGTTATACTTCCATCAGAGTTTGATGAGCCTGTACCACCTGCTTTCCAATTCCAAGATACAAGATTATTTCCATTTCCATTAATTGCTGCTTCAGTTCCTAAAGTAAAGCCATCACTATCAAAAGATTTTAATGAACCAGTTCTTGTTTCTTCAGCATCAGTTCCATCAGCTTTAAATTTTTAGTTGCTCCTCTTACTGCATCTTGTAAATACTGTGAATTTGTTGCACTTCTATTTTTTAACCATACCCAATCTGGTTGAAATCCAACTCCTGTAATAGCATGATTATCTGAACCATTACCTGTATAAGTAACAGTATTAAAGTGTAAGCTAGGTTTTGTAATTGATGCGTATGCCATAATTATATCCTATCCATATGTATTAATATTTTGTGTGTTTAATGCGTAATATCCAGATGGTACATCATATTCAAATAAACTTCCATACCATTTGAACCTGCAGAAGTTATAGCTGTAGTGCCAAAAAAATCCATTGCCAAAGTTTGCAGACCAACTTGGTGTTTGCGAACCAGAGTAGTTTCCTGCTCCCATGTGATAAAAACCAGTATCAGGAGATGCTGAGATACTTATAGCACCTGTTCCTGTTGAACCTGATGTTGGGTCGCCACTATTTTGCCAAGTGCCATTTTTAGAAAAATATAATTTGTTATTGTCTAAATCTAAAGCTATACAATAATATCTCCATTACCATAAGTATTACCATAAGGATTAAAACTATTATTGTTTGATTGTTGCCCAGTTGCAGAAGAACCACCAGCATATCCATATCCTGTTGTTCCATGTCCAATGCTATAATTTGTTGCAGTAGCTACTTGACCAGTTACACCAACCATAGCCCAATTACTTGAAGAAGTCATTTTAAATTCTGCATACCATTCACCAGTATTAACTCCTATAGGAGTTAATACTGGTGAATGGTATGCAGAATTTAAAATGACTTCTTCAAGTAATTGGGCTATGGTTGGTGTAACTGGTCAAGTAGCTACTGCAACAAATTATAGCATTGGACATGGAACAACAGGATATGGATATGCTGGTGGTTCTTCTGCAACTGGGCAACAATCAAACAATAATAGTTTTAATCCTTATGGTAATACTTATGGTAATGGAGATATTATTGTATAGCTTTAGATTTAGACAATAACAAATTATATTTTTCTAAAAATGGCACTTGGCAAAATAGTGGCGACCCAACATCAGGTTCAACAGGAACAGGTGCTATAAGTATCTCAGCATCTCCTGATACTGGTTTTTATCACATGGGAGCAGGAAACTACTCTGGTTCGCAAACACCAAGTTGGTCTGCAAACTTTGGCAATGGATTTTTTTGGCACTACAGCTATAACTTCTGCAGGTTCAAATGGTATGGAAGTTTATTTGAATATGATGTACCATCTGGATATTACGCATTAAACACACAAAATATTAATACATATGGATAGGATATAATTATGGCATACGCATCAATTACAAAACCTAGCTTACACTTTAATACTGTTACTTATACAGGTAATGGTTCAGATAATCATGCTATTACAGGAGTTGGATTTCAACCAGATTGGGTATGGTTAAAAAATAGAAGTGCAACAAATTCACAGTATTTACAAGATGCAGTAAGAGGAGCAACTAAAAATTAAAAGCTGATGGAACTGATGCTGAAGAAACAAGAACTGGTTCATTAAAATCTTTTGATAGTGATGGCTTTACTTTAGGAACTGAAGCAGCAATTAATGGAAATGGAAATAATCTTGTATCTTGGAATTGGAAAGCAGGTGGTACAGGCTCATCAAACTCTGATGGAAGTATAACATCAACTGTTTCTGCAAACACAACAGCAGGATTTAGTATTGTTAAATATACTGGTAACAATACAGCAGGTGCAACTGTTGGTCATGGATTAGGAGCTGTTCCTAAATTTATGATAATGAAAGAATTAGGTGGTACTAATGGTTGGCACGTTTATCATCATTCAATCGGAAATGACAATGTTGCAGTTTTAGACCAAACAGCAGGTTATTATACTTCAAACAATTTTTAAATTCAACAAATCCAACTTCATCAATTTTTTACTTTAGGTCAAATGGTGGTTCAAATGCAACAACTGGAATGATTGCCTATTGCTTTGCAGAAAAAAAAGGTTTTAGTAAGTTTGGAAAGTATATAGGAAATAATAGTACAGATGGTACTTTTTGCTATACTGGTTTTAAACCTGCATTTGTTTTACACAAAAGAGTTACACCATCAGGAACAAGTACTGCAGACAGTGTGGGTTTATCAGATGCTACAAGAAACACAACAAATGTTATAGGAAATTATCTTTTTGCAAGTGATACTAATGCAGAAGCATCAACTACTTTTGTAGATTATTATTCTAATGGTTTTAAATTTAGAATTGCTGATAGCACTACAAATAATAATGGAGATACATACATTTTTGCTTCCTTTGCAGAAGAACCTCTTGTGGCTAATGTAGGACAGAGGTATACAGCTACTGCTAGATAATTATGGCTAAGAAGTTTAAAGAGTTTGTACAGCATGAACGAATACAAAAAGGTAGTTCACAAGGAAGAAAACCAAATACAAGTACTATGAACAAACACAAACGAGACAAACTGGTGTAAAAATTTATAAAGGACAAGGAAGATAATGCCAAGAAAATCAGCAACAGAAGTCAAGATAGATTTTTTAGTTAGCAGAAGTAAAAGAACTCAAAGCTGAAACTAAATGTCTAAGAGCTGACATTAACAAAGGTAAAGGTGCTATATGGATATTATTAGCATTAGCTACAATAGTAGGAAGTGCATATAATTTTTTTATTAAGTAAGGTAAAATATGTTAACAAAAATAAAAAGAATTAGAAGAAATACAGGTGGTGAAGCTAGAAAGTTTGAAAACATTCCTACAGCTTCTCAACCACAACAAAAAGATGGAATAGGTTCAAGAAATCAATTTGTTGATAAGTTTGTAACAGAACAAATTAAATCTCCTGAAATAGCAAGTGCTGCTCAACAACAATATACACAACAAGCAGTACAAAGTAATGAATTATTATCTGGGTACTTCTATGGCTGCCACCTACATCTGTAGGAACAACTACAATATCAGGTTCTCAAATTGCAGCACCGACAGCTATAACTTCAACACAAGTAGCAGCACCTACAGGTATGACTGCTGCAACTATGACACCTGCTAGTGGTACTGCTCAAACAGGAACTGCAACAAGCTGGTACAGTAGGTACACAATCACAAGTTGGTACAGTTACAGGAACTTTATCAGGTACAGCTACAGGTGCTACAGCAGCACCATCTACTTCAGCAGTAGTACAAGCACAACAAGGACAACTATCTGCAGGAGCTTTAGACTCAAGTATTAACAGGTACAGCAGCAACAGTCGCTGGGACAAACTGCAACACTACCTGGAAATATCAAGCAGCAGTTGCAAATAATCCTGCTCAAGTTACTGCAACTATAATGCAAACACCTACAGCAGTACAAGCACAGGTTGCTTCATTACCTACAGATGCATTAGTATCTAGTCAAATGACTACATTGTTAGATGGAATAGATACTGGACAGATTCCTACATGGGCAAGAGGAGCTGTAGAAAATGTAGAAAAGAATTTAGCTCAAAGAGGTTTAAGTAAATCTACAATAGGTAGAGATGCTTTAGTAAATGCAATAATTAATTCAGCATTACCTATTGCACAATCAAATGCTACTGCATTACAACAAAGAGCAGCACAGAATTTAAGTAACGAAACAACAAGCTTCTGTGTTATCAGCACAACAAAAATTTTCAAACTCAGTTAGTAATGCTGAGAATGACATGAAAGCTAAGATGCTGACTGGGCAGTTTGCTCAAGGAGTTAACTAAGCTAATGCAATGAATGAACAACAAGCTATTATAGCTGGTGCTAATCAACCAACAACAAGTAAGATTAGCAAACTTAGCAAAATTTACAACAAGCTGGTTTAACTAATGCACAGTACAACAGCAAATGGCTTTAGCTAATTTAAATGCTGGACAACAAACAGCTTTAGCAAATGCACAAACTACTGCAGGTTTAGATGTATTAAATTTAAATAATAGACAACAAACTGCAATATCTAATTCTAATTTATTTAGAACATTTGAATTACAAAATTTAAATAATACACAACAAGCTACCAATGCAAAATGCTGTACAGTTAGCTACAATGCGATATGGCTAATTTAAGTAATGCACAACAAAAAGCTGTAGCTAATGCTCAAGCATTTTACAAATGGATATGGCAAAACTATCTAATGCACAACAATTAGAAGTTTTAAATACACAGAATAGACAACAAGCAATGTTAACTAATCAAGCTGCAGATAAATGCTGCTGCACAGTTTAATGCTTCAAGTATTAATCAAACAAATCAATTTGTAAATAGTTTAGCATCTACAATCAATCAGCAAAATGCTGCAAGAAATGATGCAATGAATCAATACAATGTAACTGAATCTAATAGAGTTGCTGCATTAAATCAAAACAATGCATTAGAAGCAGAAAGATTACAGAATCAATTAAACTCAGAGATAGAAAAATTTAACAGTCAATTAGAATATAATAAAAATCAATTCAATACACAAAATGCAAATTTAATTGAACAGTCAAATGTACAATGGAGAAGACAAACTAATACTGCAAATACTGCAGGAGTCAATGCTGTTAATCAAGCTAACGCAATGAACGCATTTAATTTAAAGTATCAAGGATTATCTTTCTTATGGCAAGAAATGAGAGATGCTGCTGAAGTGGGAATATGAATCAGCACAAAATGCCACAAGAAAGACAAACTAATTTAGCTATAGCTGCATTAGGTAATGAAGCTGTTAATGATGCAGGTAGAGCAAATACATTAAAAACATTAGGTGGTTTTGCCAATAGATATATGGAAAGGATTTAAAAATAAACAATAGGTAATATTATGGGAAGTGTAAGAAAAGTATTTAAAAAAAGTAACAAAAGCAGTAAAGAAACCAGTAAGTAAAATTACTAAAGGTATAGCAAAAGGTATTGCAAAAGTAGGTAAAGCTGTAATAAGAGGTGTTGCTAAAAATAAATAAAAAAACTTGGACCTCTTGGTACTATGCTTTATCAATGGCAATGCCATATGCATTATCAGGATTAAGTTCAGGATTTAGTGCAATGGCAAATACTACAGCAACAGGTCCATTTAGTACATTTGTAAAAAGTATTGGACAAATAGGTGTTGATATAGGTAGTAAATTAATTCTATAACAGGACAAATAGGAAGTAAAATGTCTAGTATTACAGATAGAATAACAAAAGGTTTTTCAATATAGGTAAAGGTAATAATATATTTTCTAGAATATCTAAATGGTGTAAAAAATTTATACAATCAAGCAAAAACTAATTTTGGAAATACATTTGGTAAAAAAGCTAGTGCAGGTAAGTAGAAGTATTTAGTGGAACTGCAGATGGTCCAATGTTAATGGATATAGAAAAGCTTCTGAAGGATTAATAAAAGGAACTATTAAAGATATCAACTTGGTACACAAACTGGAGGAACTCAAGGTGGATGGTTTACTAAATCATTAACATCTAGTCAAATCTGCACAAGATTTAGTAACAAAAACTATTAATGATGCATATAAAGATACATTAAGTGGTTATAGTGAAAATGCAATGAGATTTTTTAATGATGTTAAGAGACAAGCTATAGCTGAAGGAACTTACATTAATGATTATCAAGTTGGTGAGTTATTAAAAAAGAATGGACTAAATCAAAATGTTGCATACAAAGGTATGGTAACTGATTTGATGATGGTACAAGATTTTTAGAAAGTAAATTTTGATATTGGAACAAGTAAAAATTATAACTTGTAGGACTCCTGGTCAAACAATTATGAAATTTACTGGTAGTGAAATGTTTAGAACACCTAATGGTACATCTACTATAAGTAAAGCTACTAAAAAATTAAAAGATGTAGCATTTTCAAAAGCAGATTCTTTATTAAGTAACTATAGAGACCTGATAATATTCCAGAAGTATAATATGTTGGTAATCAGATATGACTATGAGTACACAAATGAGTAATTATGGTGGAAACTAATCAAGAAGGTGCTGGTGGTGGTGAATTAATTGCTAAAGCATATGGTAATGAAGTAGCTAATGAATATAAAAAATACTATAAGAAAATGAATTTAACAGTATAGAAAGGAGTATATGAAGTACAGTTAACAAAGCAGGAAACTATACAAAACTTACAATGAGAAAAAAAATATTTCAAAGAATAAAAGCACAAGCTTTCTCATGGTACAAAAGCTGGACAATGGTCAGCAAGAAAAGCCCAGGCATTAGCCAAAGCTTATAAGAAAGCTGGAGGAGGATATAAGTAATGACAGCCAAAATATAAAAGCTCCTCAAGGTTTTTCACTTGGATGAAAAAAGGAAAGAATAATTATAAATTAATGAAACATACTGGTAAGTTTGTACCACATAAAGGTGCTAGTTTAACAGCTACAGTTTGAAGTAAGAAGAAACATAAGGCATAATATGGCATTAGCAAAATCACAAACAAGTTTAAAAAATTGGAGTAAACAAACAGTGGAGAACAAAGTCTGGTAAGAAATCATCTGTAACAGGTGAAAGATATTTACCAAGTGCAGCAATCAAAGCTTTATCAGCTTCAGAGTATGCAAGAACAACTGCAGCGAAAAGAAAAGCTAAGCAGCAGTGTAAACAATTTAGTAAACACCTAAAGGTATGCATCAAAAGTAAAAAGATATAGGTAATATAATGGCAGAAAACGTAAATGAAAATCAATTTGATAAAGTAGGTGTTAATCCTTTTACATGCTCCTGTTCCAGGTGAAAAGCTTAACCTGTTTCTCCTGATAGTAAACAACGCATGGGAAAGTCCACCGATATACTAATGAGAAGATGCATTAGAAGCTTTATACTTTGAGTTACCAGAGATTGATACACTTAGAAAATTAATAAATATTATTAATGATGGTATTCCTTTAGATGAAATAGCACAAGTTCTTTTATATAAAGGTTATAGTGAAGGTAAATACAATCCTGACTTAATGTTAACAATGATTGAACCTACAAATTTATTTATTGATTGCCATTGCTGACTATGCTGATATAAAAGATTATGTATTGTATGATGGGGAAGATGATGACCCTGATACAGAAATACCAGAGAAGCAATGTTTAAACCAATTACATTAGATGATGATGATAATGAGATGCAGATACTGTTGTTGAAGAAGCTACAAAAGAAGATGTAGCACCAAGTTTGTTATCTAAAATAAAAGAAGATTTACCAAGTAAAGTAGAAGAAGCTACAGGAAAAACGGAGAATAAATAATGGGTATTAGTTTAAGAGATTTTGCTAGTTTTGCAGAAGGTGCTATTGAAAGAGATAGAGAGCTAACTAAAGAAGATTTTGAAATTAGAAATGCTAATCTAGCTGCTAATAGAGATATGCTCATTAAGCAAAAGAAAAAAAATATGAAAAAGAATTAGAAATTATTATGCAGAAAAAGAAAAATTTGATTCTATTAAATCTGCTAATGCTATGTTTAAGATGGGTCAAATAAATGACAGAGCATTGCTTCTCAAATATTAACATTAACTATGCCAAACTTTGCTAGTCTAGATAATGATTCAAAGAATCTTTAATAAATAATTTTAAAGGTAAACAATTGACTATAGTTTAAAAGGTAGTATTGATGAAATAAATAAAATGCTGCTGCAGAACAAACAGCTATTAATGATGCAAACTGTTGCAAGCTATCAAAGAAGCTAAAGGTGATAGTTTCTTAATCAATAAAATTCTTAAAAGAAAGGTGTTGATGATAAAAAATTATTAGATGATATTCAAACACAATAAAATGCTGATGAGGACTGTAGATTTAACAGAACAAAAAGTAGACCCTAGTACAGTAGGTTTAGATGTTGAAGTAGGTGTAGTTCTGAAATTCTGATTTAATGTCTAAGTTTTTAAAAATAAAACTCTGATAAGTATCAAACAGAGTGGGCAAAACAAAGAGATAAGATAAGTTACAATCCATTAAAAGATGAACAAGCATTAGATTTTAAATACTGCAGCTAATCTTGGTGGTAGTGATGAACTAAGTTTTAAATATAATGCTACTGAACAAAAAATTCTGGTTTAAATTCACCAGCATTTATATTTGCTGATTCAATGAATATTTCTTAATGGTTGTTAAGATAGTATGATGACACTATGGTTAAACATTATTATACTGTTACACCTTTACATGGAGATATTAGTAAAACTGGAATGAAGAAAATATTTATTCACAAGTAGAATCATTAATAGAAGCTAGAAGTGGTAATATCAAAGAAGACCCGCTGGTTTTGGTGGTAAAATAAGATTAACTACAATAGTTCCATTATCTATTGTTGGTTTAGATGTTCAAGCAGATAAAATTCTTTAAAAACTCTTAATAAAGAATTGAACGATTACATTATTAAAGAAACTAAAGATAGATATAAAATAGAAAAAGGAAATAAAACTTATCAACAAATAGCAAATAATGTTTATTCAGAAATATACAGAGGTGATAACAAAGATGCTATTAATAGTATATTAGAAAATTATAATACTTTAGTTCTAATAAAAAAGAAACAACTAATACTCCACCTGAATCTCATCAACTGTTATTGATAATAAACCTAAAGATGATAAACCAAAAATAACATATACTGTAGCAGAAGAAGGTGGTAAAGAAGGTTTAGTTATTAATGGTAAATTTAATACATGGAAGCTATTGAAAAAGCTAATGCTGTAAATGATTTACCTCCAGAACAACAAAAATTATTTAGTGTATGGAAAGCAACTAATAGTCCTATTGAATTACTGGTAACGAAGCTGGATAGGAGGGTATTATGTCTTCAGAGACTTTTAACAACTCTGAAAGAAATATTTAGAAAAACTTTACAATCTTGATTTACCAAAAGAACCTGAAACAATTAATCAAGAATCTTTAGAAAATAATCAAAACACAATTCCTCAAACTAATTTAGAAAAAACTGTATGCAAATACAGAAGCACCTGAAATATCTAATTTGAAAAGTTAGAATATGGATGGGATAAAACTACTAATGTAGTGGTAATGTATTTAGAATAGTAAAGCTAAGTTTCAAGATATATTAGATGATGATAAAACATTGAAGATTATATTTTATTAAATGAAAAAACAAGAACAAGAAAATCTAACAAAGAACATTGGAAGTTTGTTAATAATAAAGAAGCACAAGATAGTGGATTAGTAACAGTAGGTGAAGCTTTAAGTTATCTACAGACCCTTATTATATTGGTGGTTATTATTTTGGTGCATCAGCTTTAACTAATCCTGTAACATCTGCTGCATTAAATGCTGCATTACTTGCAGGTGATAGTGCTATAGACCAACTAGCAAAAACTGGTAAAATAGATTATGAAAAGTAGGACTACTGTGCTATTGGTGCTGGTATTGGTCTTGTTATGCCTGTAGGAGCTAATTAATTAAGAAGTTAGCACCTAAAGCTACAGGAAAAACAAGTTAAATTAATATCAGATTGGTAGATAATAAAATAGCAAAAAGAAAATATTTAACTGTTCAAGAATTAAAAACAATTAGAACTGCTACAAATTCAAAAGCTGTTACAAGAAGCAGATAAACAAGTAGTAAAATGAACGCAAATTTTGTAGCACCTATTGCAAAAGAAGAAGGTAAATTTTAGCATTAGAAAAATCTTTATTAAATAAAAGAAACAGTTTAATAGATGCCAAGAAAAGAATTAAAAGAATTAATAAAAGGACAAACTAAAAAATTTGAATTTAAGTAGGAAAAAAAGATAGTATTCTTAGTGTATCTAGAAATAAAATAAAAGATAATAAATCACAAAGTTGTAGGTATTAGAAAAGAAATTATTAAAGCTAGAGCAGCTACAGATAAAGTTAAAAATGAATTACATTAAAAACAAGTAGGTAAACTTGAAAAATGGGCTGAATTAATTGCTACTAGAGATACAAAATATTAGAACAATTAAAAGCTTCTCAAACTTTTACGATAAGCAGTAACAAGTTTATTATCTGCTACAGTAAAACCTTTAGTAGGTGCAGGTGCTGGTGCTACATTTGGAACATTGTTTGGTGATGAAGAAACTGATTTAATGTATTGGGCTGCTGCTGGTGCAATGGCTGGTCAAATGCAAAAGATGATTCAAAAAAGTGCTAAGTTTGGAACTCAAGCAGAAAAGGTAGAATATTAGGTTTAATAGATAGAGAGATGGTGCAACTAACTATGCAAAAAGTTAGAGCATTAACATCAGCAACAAGTGCAACAAAATTAAATTCATATGGTGGTGCTACTGAAAAGATAAGTAGAATGTTATTAAGAGATGTTGATTCATCTGTTCAAGAAAAATCTGTTATTGCTGTTGCAGAACAAATGGAAAGATTTATCAAAGAAAAGCAGCAGATATGCTTAAAGATTTACTGATGATGAAATAGCTTTAGCTGTATCTATAAATAGAGGTAAAGAAATTACAAAAGATGTACCACAAAGAGTAATTAATTTATCAAGAGATATAAAATCTTATTTAGATGAAGTAAAAACTATGCACTCTGATGCAGGTTTCTTTTCAAAACAAGAAATAGAAAATTATTTTCCTAGATTATTAAACTGGGATAAATTAACAAAGACCAGAAGCATTTAAAAAAACATTAGAAGGTATTTACAAAAGTTTAAATGTTAAAAATCCAAAAGATGCAGCAGAAACTTATATAGCAGGTCATAAAATTTCTGGTGAAAGTGTTTTCAATAGACAAATAATGGAAACAATATTTGGTAAAGGTAGAAGAACTATAGTTGGAAGAGATAGAGGAGTTACTAAAGATAAATTAAAAAAAACAGACAATAATAAATTTGTTTACACTCCAGTATCAGACCATATAATGCATGAAAGAAGTTTACTTGGTCCATACAAATTAGTAGAAGAAGTTTTAGAAAAAAATGGATATTTAGTTAATGATGCGTTTTCTATATTAACTAATTTAGTTAATAAATCTTCTAAGTCAATAGCATTTGCTAGACAGTTTGGAACTAATGGAGAACTACTAAGACCTTTCTTTCAACAAATAAAAGATAAATATGTTAAATCAGGATTAAAAACTGAAGCAGCAAATAAAGCTGCAATAAAAGAATCTAATCTTGTTATAGATACTATTGATGCATACTTTGATAGATATGGTCAAAGATTATATGGAACAGCAGCAAGTAGTGCAGCTATACTAGCAACATTATCTAACTTAAATATGTTAGGTAGAGTTACTATTTCATCATTAGGTGATTTAATTCAACCATTTCAAAACTCTTCACAGTTTCGTTCTATCTTTGCAGGATTTGCAAAGACAGCTTTAAGAGGTAAGAATGAAAAAGGATTAGCTAAAAATTTAGGTTATGATATTAATCGTGATATAAATACTGCAGTAAACAGGTCAGCAGGTATGGACACACAAGATATAAATCAAGCTGCACAATTTATGGGTGAAAAAGGAGTAAGATATATAAATAATTTAGCATTTAAAGGATTAGGATTACAATGGTTAACTGGTTATGCTAGAAGATTTGCATATAATACTGGTGCTGCTGATGCATATTATTTATCTAGACAATTATATAATATTGTAAACAAAGGTGCAGGAATAAATAGTAATAAAGCACAAAAGGTTATAACTTTTTTAAATAAAGGTTATGGGATAAATGCTTCTAGAGCATTAAGAATAGGTGAGAGTAAAAGTTTTAACGAAGCAATTAAAATAGGTAGTAATAAAAAATATTAGAACAAGCAGGAATAACAACATCTAACAGAGATGCTTTAATTCCTCAAATATCAAACAGATTATTATTTACTCAAAGTCAAAATCAATGGATAAGAATATGGGGTCAGTTTTTATCATGGGCTATGGCAAAGTCTGCACAAACAAATAAAATTTTAGCAAGAATAGAAAATGGTAATGCAAAACTTTAATTAAAACTTTAGCTGTGTTACCTTTATATAGTGGTGTTCAATCATTAAGAGAACTAGCAAAGTATGGTGAAGTAGTAACTGACTATGATGCTAATAATCAAAGATGGTGGGCAGAAGGTGGTTAGACTTTCTGGGATGTATGGTTGGTTGCCTGAATTAATAGCAACAAGAACTATAGGACCAGGTTCTAGAGAACCATGGTATCAATTTGCACCTTTCTTTCAAATGTTAGTATCAGGTGGAGATGCTGTAAAACAATTTGCAAAAGGAGATTTTGATAAATTTAGTAGAACTGTATCTCAAAAGTTAGCACCTTTTCCAAATTGGAGAAGAACTATTAGAAGAATATTATTTCTGATAGTCCTAGAAATTTAGAGACAGGAACATCATTTGGTGGTGGAGAATTAAAATCTTTTAATGTGGGTGGTGCTGTTGCAAAAGCTGTAACTAAAAATTTAATAGATAGAAGTAAGACAGCTATAACAACTACAACAGGTACATATACTAAAGCAAATAAAATATTAACAGATTTAAATAAAAAAACTGTTCATGATTTTGGTTCAGGTAAAGGTGTAGGTACAAAAGAATTTAAAAATAAATTAGTAACAAGTCATGAACCATTTGTTTCTGATGAAGCTATTCTTAAAGCTGGTGGTAAATTACCAGATTATAAAAATGTAAAAGACTTATTTAAAGTAGAAGGTTCAGGTTCTAAAGATGCAGTAGTAAATTTAAATGTATTAAATGTTATTGAAGATATTGGAGAAAGAATAAAAGTTGTAGACCAAATTGGTAAACTATTAAATAAAAATGGTGTTGCTATTATAACTACAAGAGGTGATGATGTTTTAAATCAAGCTAAAAAATCTAAAAATGCAATTAAATATTTAGATGGATTTTTATTTGGTGGAAAAGAAAAAACATTTCAAAAAGGTTATAGTCAAAAAGAATTAGAATTGTTTGTTAAAGGAGTATTAGGAGATAATTTTAAAATAGAAAAAATTCCTAGTAAATATAAAATAAATACTTCAGGTGTTATCATTAAAAAAATAAAAGATAAATTTAATACAGGTGGTGAAGTAATAGTACCAATGAAAAAACCTGACTTAGAAAGTCAATTATCTGATGCAATGAAAGTAGATACTACAACAGGTGAAGGTGCTAATATTATAAAAGAAACATCAGTGAGGAAGATATGAATAAAAAGAATTAGCAACTATGGCTAGTGCAGCAGTTATAGCTGGTGCTGTAGGTATGAATGAAATGAAAAAAGCAATTGATAATAATGTATTACCTAAGAAAAAACCTGATGTTGTTGTAGAAAAAAATTATGATGATGTATCAGCATTAGAACCAAACAAAAAAACTTGGTTATTAAATACTGCAGAAAAAGTATACAAAGTAAATAAAGATAATATAATACCTAATGATATTATACTTGCTATCAATAGTGAAGAGACTGGTTGGGGTACTTCAAGATTTATAAAAGATGGAAGTAATAATTTATTTAACATACAAGTATTTGATAAGAATGAACCTCATATAAAAGCTAGAGGTAGTAATGCTATGATAAAAAAATATCCTACTGAAGAAGATTCTATAAAAGATTTTTTAAATATGGTAGCTAACTCAGAGAAATATCAAGGGGTAAGAGATACAATAACTGCATTTAATAATGGTGAAGCTAGTAAAGCTGATATAATAAAAGCCATAGCTAATACTGGATATGCAGAGAATAAGAACTGGTCATCAAATGTCACAGGTATTTTGAATAGAAGAATTGATGGTAAAAACAGGGAAGAATTAAAGAGTGTATACAATAACCTGTTTGTTGACAAGGAATAGAAAAATTACTATAATATAGGTAAAGTAATGCTCATTAGAGATTACTAAATTTAAATCGCTTAACGAAAGGATATAAAATGACACAATACGATTTAATAAATTTTGACCCATTTAGAAACTTCTCTATTGGTTTTGATAGAATGTTCAATTCACTAAATGAGGTATCTAGAATAAAACACTTCTAACTTTCCTCCATACAATATAAGAAAAGTTGGTAAGGGTAAGTATCAGATAGAAATGGCATTAGCTGGTTTCACTAAGTCTGATATTGAATGTGAGTTACAAGAAGGTGTGCTTACTATTCAAGCCAAGAAAGAAAACAAAGATAGTGATAACTTAATACATCAAGGTATCGCATCAAGAAGTGTTGTTAGAAAATTTACTTTGTCTGAATACATCAAAGTAGATTCGGCTGATTTCAAAGATGGTATTTTAAATATAAAATTATTTGAAGAAATACCTGAAGAGAAAAAAGCAAAGACAATAAAAATAAAATAACCTAGGGGAATAGGGTGGAAGCGAGAGTGGAAGCCCTATTTTAAATTATGACACCAAGAACTAAAACAGATACAATAGTAATACATTGTTCAGCAACACCTGCTGACATGGATGTAGATGCAGCAAAATAAAACATTGGCATACAGTTGATAATGGATGGATGACATTGGTTATCATTATGTAATTAAAAAGAGATGGTACATTAGAAACTGGTAGAGAAGAACATAGAACTGGTTCTCATGCTAGACAAGTTAATGGAACATCAATAGGTATATGTATGATAGGTGGTTCTAATAAAAATGGTGACTGGGAAAACAATTTTAACGAAGAACAATTTTCAACATTAAAAGAAATAGTAACAAAGCTAAAAGATAAATATAATATAGAAAAGTTATTGGACACTATGAAGTAGATGATGTTAAAAAATGTCCTTCATTCAATGTAAAGGAGTGGCTAGAAGAAAATGGCATGGTTTAGTTTAGCAAAAGTTGCATTACAAGCTGGTACTCACATCTTTAAAAAAAGACAAGAGACTAAGATGATGATGGCTGATGCACAACATCACCACGCAGCTAGAATGGCTAGAGGTGAAACAGAATATCAGGGTAAATTATTAGAAGCAAGACAATCGGACTGGAAAGACGAATTTATTTTATTAATTCTCTCAGCTCCTGTGGTTGTGTTAGCTTGGGCAGTCGTATCAGAAGACCCTACTGCTATGGATAAGGTAAAATTATTTTTTGAATACTTTTCACAGCTTCCCCAATGGTTTCACTATTTGTGGATTCTGTCGTGGCGAGTGTGTATGGTATAAAAGGAACACAAATCTGGAGAAATGGTAAGAAGTAATATATGAGGTGTCATTATGAATTATTATTTTACAGGGATATTAATAATACTATTTGTATTGATGGCACTATTTTAGAACCAGGATATGTTAGATAAATTTATATATAATTGTTTTGCAAAAGTTAGACATAGTATCTTCTTGGATAGATAAATTATTTGCACCTAGATGTAAATGTAAAAGGAAAAAGAAATGAATTTATTAAGAGACTTACAAAAAGTAAAAAGGGAAAAGAGTCAGAAAGATTCTGCTATAGCACAGCTAAGAAAGAGAAGTAAAGACTCTATAGCTAGACCTAAAGCAGTAAAGAATTATACAAGTAAAGACCCTAGATTACAAGGAATATAATGAAAGTTAGTGAGAATACACAATGTAAGTATGCCTATAAAAAATATGATAGGTATTATTGTTGCTGTAGCAATGGGTATCTTTGCATACACAGAAGTGACTGCTAGACTCACATCATTAGAAACATCAAGAGAATTATTTCAAGCAGACCTACTTAAAAAATCTGAACAAAAACCTACAGACCAAGAGCAGTTCATGCTTTTGGAAGCTGTCTTTGAAGATGTAGAAAAAGTTACAAAATCAAGAACAGAAACATGACTAACAAAGTCAACATAGAATTTTTAACAAACAATTAGAAAAAGCACTGAAAGATATTGAAGAGTTAAAAGATAAAGTACGAGCAAATGGTAATGGAGGAACACACTAATGACAGAGATGGTAATAGCTTTATTGATGATAATAAATGGAGAGATTAAAGAACACAGAATACAAGATTCAATGTCTCAATGTTTGAAAGGTAAGAGGGTTGCTTCTAGAGCAGCATCACCTTCTACTGAGTATCAATGTATAAAATCTATGGCAGAAACTGAAATATATATGGGTGAAAAGTCTATCAAGAAATTGATATTAGAATAATGAAAAGTAGCTTTGTTTATGATTCTCTGCTCAAGTGTAGCAGGTAACTGTCTTGAACCTATTAAAATAAATAGTTATAATACATTTTATGATTGTATGAGTGCTGGTTATTTAGAATCTTATAATAAAATACAGAGATTGGACCAGATGATGTTAATAATTTTAGGATGTATATTAAATTTATTTGTGCTAATGAAGAGGGCAAACAAATTTAACTATAGAATACATCTCTAGCAATCTTCTCTAATTCATCTGTTAAATCTGTAAAATTAGTTTTACATTCTCTAAGCATAGCTGTTATAACACCAGCATTATTTTTATGAAAATGTGTGGTAACTTTATCTAATGGATAATTTTTTATCTCAGTAATAAATTGTCCTTGATTATTTATAATAAGCTTGAATCCCATCAACTCAGCTTCTTTTCTTTTAACTCTTTTCTTAGATTTTAGTTTTCGATTCTGCTTCATTCTTTTTCTTCAGTAAATCTAGAAGGAAGTCATCATCAGATTTTGCTCCCTTCTTTTTTGTCATTGGTTTATCACCTTCTTTATAAACTTCTACTGTTTGTATTCGAGCAGGGTTAGTCATAAATACTGGAAGCTTTGGATTGTCATGACTCTTTACCATGAAGAAGCCATCTTCAGCTATACCAAATGTTTGTACATTTTTAATATCTATATCATCAGAACCTACTAAGCATAAACGCATATGATAAGTAGGACCAATTGGTTGTTTTGGTTTACCATCCATTCCTAATACTTGACTCATACTAATCTGCTATTGGGTCGTGTGTTAATGTACCCATTTGTTCTAGTCTAGTCTTAGGTTCTTTATTTACTTCAGGTTTATAACCTATGTTACCAGTTTGGTAATCATCATCAACTAAACTATCTACACTCTCTGTGTAAAATTCATTTAACTTTTCGTTGTTTCTTTTTATTTTCTTTTTAACATGGTCTTTTAATTCATCAACTTTAACAAATAATATCTTATCTATTTGTTGATGTATACCATACATATTTAAATCATTTAATGCTGCAATAAGTCTGCGAAAACCTTTTGCTCTTTTCTCTAACTGTTGTATTTGTGCTTCTGATAAACTCATGAGTAATCCCTTTCAAGTATCATTTCAAGATAGTGAATAGCTTTTTCAATATCTTTTGCTTTGCCTTTTGATTTGTGTCTGCAGATATACTTAATAGCATTACCTTCTGCAAACAATAAATTGTTTTCATTAATAAACTCAGCAGGTTGTATCTTCATCTTTGAATAATGATTACCATCTACTTGTTTATTTAATGAGTCATATGTAGTACCTTTAAACATATCTTTGTGTGTCATTATAGTGGTCCTTGTTCTATCATTTTTTGTCTTCTTATTTGTTTTTCTGTGGGTTGTAACATTTATTTAACTCATCATAAGTCAACTCCGAATCTTTTTTTAATTTCTTTACTACCCATTTATATGACCATGGTTGTAGTTTCAATGTAGTATCTTGCCAATAGGAGTGGGGGGGTGGAGTTTGATTATGTTTATAAATTTATGCCAGTCAGAATGTCATACAGATATTTTGATAGAGAAAATAATTTTAAATTAATAAAGTTAAAAAAATGAATACAAAGAAAATGAGTAAGATAAGAAACAAAGCTAAAGCTATTCTGTTGAATGGTTAAAGACTTTGTTAAATGAAGAGGAACAAAAGAAAGTTAATGTAAAAAATGTATTAACATTGTTACCTAATCAAACTCACTATTGGCAAGATACTACATTGAAACTACAACCATGGTCATATAAATGGGTAGTAAAGAAATTAAAAAAAGATTCGGAGTTGACTTATGATGAGTTAAATAAATGTTACAACCCACAGAAAAACAAATAAGAAGACAAAAAATGATAGAACAAGGACCACTATAATGACACACAAAGATATGTTTAAAGGTACTACATATGACTCATTAAATAAACAAGTAGATGGTAATCATTATTCAAAGATGAAGATACAACCTGCTGAGTTTATTAATGAAAACAATTTATTGTTTGCAGAAGGTAATGCTATTAAGTATATCTGCAGACACAAATCAAAAGGCAAAGCAAAAGATATTGAAAAAGCTATTCACTATCTTGAAATGATACTTGAAAGGGATTACTCATGAGTTTATCAGAAGCACAAATACAACAGTTAGAGAAAAGAGCAAAAGGTTTTCGCAGACTTATTGCAGCATTAAATGATTTAAATATGTATGGTATACATCAACAAATAGATAAGATATTATTTGTTAAAGTTGATGAATTAAAAGACCATGTTAAAAAGAAAATAAAAAGAAACAACGAAAAGTTAAATGAATTTTACACAGAGAGTGTAGATAGTTTAGTTGATGATGATTACCAAACTGGTAACATAGGTTATAAACCTGAAGTAAATAAAGAACCTAAGACTAGACTAGAACAAATGGGTACATTAACACACGACCCAATAGCAGATTAGTATGAGTCAAGTATTAGGAATGGATGGTAAACCAAAACAACCAATTGGTCCTACTTATCATATGCGTTTATGCCTTAGTAGGTTCTGATGATATAGATATTAAAAATGTACAAACATTTGGTATAGCTGAAGATGGCTTCTTCATGGTAAAGAGTCATGACAATCCAAAGCTTCCAGTATTTATGACTAACCCTGCTCGAATACAAACAGTAGAAGTTTATAAAGAAGGTGATAAACCAATGACAAAAAAGAAGGGAGCAAAATCTGATGATGACTTCCTTCTAGATTTACTGAAGAAAAAGAATGAAGCAGAATCGAAAACTAAAATCTAAGAAAAGAGTTAAAAGAAAAGAAGCTGAGTTGATGGGATTCAAGCTTATTATAAATAATCAAGGACAATTTATTACTGAGATAAAAAATTATCCATTAGATAAAGTTACCACACATTTTCATAAAAATAATGCTGGTGTTATAACAGCTATGCTTAGAGAATGTAAAACTAATTTTACAGATTTAACAGATGAATTAGAGAAGATTGCTAGAGATGTATTCTATAGTTAAATTTGTTTGCCCTCTTCATTAGCACAAATAAATTTAATATACATCCTAAAATTATTAACATCATCTGGTCCAATCTCTGTATTTTATTATAAGATTCTAAATAACCAGCACTCATACAATCATAAAATGTATTATAACTATTTATTTTAATAGGTTCAAGACAGTTACCTGCTACACTTGAGCAGAGAATCATAAACAAAGCTACTTTTCATTATTCTAATATCAATTTCTTGATAGACTTTTCACCCATATATATTTCAGTTTCTGCCATAGATTTTATACATTGATACTCAGTAGAAGGTGATGCTGCTCTAGAAGCAACCCTCTTACCTTTCAAACATTGAGACATTGAATCTTGTATTCTGTGTTCTTTAATCTCTCCATTTATTATCATCAATAAAGCTATTACCATCTCTGTCATTAGTGTGTTCCTCCATTACCATTTGCTCGTACTTTATCTTTTAACTCTTCAATATCTTTCAGTGCTTTTTCTAATTGTTAGTTTAAAAATTCTATGTTGACTTTGTTAGTCATGTTCTGTTCTTGAGTTTTAGTAATTTTTCTACATCTTCAAAGACAGCTTCCAAAAGCATGAACTGCTCTTGGTCTGTAGGTTTTTGTTCAGATTTTTTAAGTAGGTCTGCTTGAAATAATTCTCTTGATGTTTCTAATGATGTGAGTCTAGCAGTCACTTCTGTGTATGCAAAGATACCCATTGCTACAGCAACAATAATACCTATCATATTTTTTATAGGCATACTTACATTATGTATTCTCACTAACTTTCATTATATACCTTGTAATCTAGGGTCTTTACTTGTATAGATTCTTTACTGCTTTAGGTCTAGCTATAGAGTCTTTACTTCTCTTTCTTAGCTGTGCTATAGCAGAATCTTTCTGACTCTTTTCCCTTTTTACTTTTTGTAAGTCTCTTAATAAATTCATTTCTTTTTCCTTTTACATTTACATCTAGGTGCAAATAATTTATCTATCCAAGAAGATACTATGTCTAACTTATTGCAAAACAATTATATATAAATTTATCTAACATATCCTGGTTCTAAAATAGTGCCATCAATACAAATAGTATTATTAATATCCCTGTAAAATAATAATTCATAATGACACCTCATATATTACTTCTTACCATTTCTCCAGATTTGTGTTCCTTTTATACCATACACACTCGCCACGACAAGAATCCACAAATAGTGAAACCATTGGGGAAGCTGTGAAAAGTATTCAAAAAATAATTTTACCTTATCCCTAGCAGTAGGGTTCTTCTGATACGACTGCCCAAGCTAACACAACCACAGGAGCTGAGAGAATTAATAAAATAAATTCGTCTTCTCCAGTCCGATTGTCTTGCTTCTAATAATTTACCCTGATATTCTGTTTCACCTCTAGCCATTCTAGCTGCGTGGTGGATGTTGTGCATCAGCCATCATCATCTTAGTCTCTTGTCTTTTTTTAAAGATGTGAGTACCAGCTTGTAATGCAACTTTTGCTAAACTAAACCATGCCATTTTCTTCTAGCCACTCCTTTACATTGAATGAAGGACATTTTTTAACATCATCTACTTCATAGTGTCCAATAACTTTTTCTATATTATATTTATCTTTTAGCTTTGTTACTATTTCTTTTAATGTTGAAAATTGTTCTTCGTTAAAATTGTTTTCCCAGTCCACCATTTTTATTAGAACCACCTATCATACATATACCTATTGATGTTCCATTAACTTGTCTAGCATGAGAACCAGTTCTATGTTCTTCTCTACCAGTTTCTAATGTACCATCTCTTTTTAATTACATAATGATAACCAATGTCATCCATCCATTATCAACTGTATGCCAATGTTTTTATTTTGCTGCATCTACATCCATGTCAGCAGGTGTTGCTGAACAATGTATTACTATTGTATCTGTTTTAGTTCTTGGTGTCATAATTTAGAAATAGGGCTTCCACTCTCGCTTCCACCCTATTCCCCTAGGTTATTTTATTTTTATTGTCTTTGGCTTTTTTCTCTTCAGGTATTTCTTCAAATAATTTTATATTTAAAATACCATCTTTGAAATCAGCCGAATCTACTTTGATGTATTCAGACAAAGTAAATTTTCTAACAACACTTCTTGATGCGATACCTTGATGTATTAAGTTATCACTATCTTTGTTTTCTTTCTTGGCTTGAATAGTAAGCACACCTTCTTGTAACTCACATTCAATATCAGACTTAGTGAAACCAGCTAATGCCATTTCTATCTGATACTTACCCTTACCAACTTTTCTTATATTGTATGGAGGAAAGTTAGAAGTGTTTTATTCTAGATACCTCATTTAGTGAATTGAACATTCTATCAAAACCAATAGAGAAGTTTCTAAATGGGTCAAAATTTATTAAATCGTATTGTGTCATTTTATATCCTTTCGTTAAGCGATTTAAATTAGTAATCTCTAATGAGCATTACTTTACCTATATTATAGTAATTTTCCTATTCCTTGTCAACAAACAGGTTATTGTATACACTCTTTAATTCTTCCCTGTTTTTACCATCAATTCTTCTATTCAAAATACCTGTGACATTTGATGACCAGTTCTTATTCTCTGCATATCCAGTATTAGCTATGGCTTTTATATATCAGCTTTACTAGCTTCACCATTATTAAATGCAGTTATTGTATCTCTTACCCCTTGATATTTCTCTGAGTTAGCTACCATATTTAAAAAATCTTTTATAGAATCTTCTTCAGTAGGATATTTTTTTATCATAGCATTACTACCTCTAGCTTTTATATGAGGTTCTTCTTATCAAATACTTGTATGTTAAATAAATTATTACTTCCATCTTTTATAAATCTTGAAGTACCCCAACCAGTCTCTTCACTATTGATAGCAAGTATAATATCATTAGGTATTATATTATCTTTATTTACTTTGTATACTTTTTCTGCAGTATTTAATAACCAAGTTTTTTTTGTTTGGTTCTAATGCTGATACATCATCATAATTTTTTTCTACAACAACATCAGGTTTTTTCTTAGGTAATACATTATTATCAATTGCTTTTTTCATTTCATTCATACCTACAGCACCAGCTATAACTGCTGCACTAGCCATAGTTGCTAATTCTTTTTATTCATATCTTCCTCACTGATGTTTCTTTTATAATATTAGCACCTTCACCTGTTGTAGTATTACTTTCATTGCATCAGATAATTGACTTTCTAAGTCAGGTTTTTTCATTGGTACTATTACTTCACCACCTGTATTAAATTTATCTTTTATTTTTTTAATGATAACACCTGAAGTATTTATTTTATATTTACTAGGAATTTTTTCTATTTTAAAATTATCTCCTAATACTCCTTTAACAAACAATTCTAATTCTTTTTGACTATAACCTTTTTGAAATGTTTTTTCTTTTCCACCAAATAAAAAATCCATCTAAATATTTAATTGCATTTTAGATTTTTTAGCTTGATTTAAAACATCATCACTCTTGTAGTTATAATAGCAACACCATTTTTATTTAATAGTTTACCAATTTGGTCTACAACTTTTATTCTTTCTCCAATATCTTCAATAACATTTAATACATTTAAATTACTACTGCATCTTTAGAACCTGAACCTTCTACTTTAAATAAGTCTTTTACATTTTTATAATCTGGTAATTTACCACCAGCTTTAAGAATAGCTTTCATCAGAAACAAATGTTCATGACTTGTTACTAATTTATTTTTAAATTCTTTTGTACTACACCTTTACCTGAACCAAAATCATGAACAGTTTTTTTTTTAAATCTGTTAATATTTTATTTGCTTTAGTATATGTACCTGTTGTAGTTGTTATAGCTGTCTTACTTCTATCTATTAAATTTTTAGTTACAGCTTTTGCAACAGCACCACCCACATTAAAAGATTTTAATTCTCCACCACCAAATGATGTTCCTGTCTCTAAATTTCTAGGACTATCAGAAATAATATTCTTCTAATAGTTCTTCTCCAATTTGGAAAAGGTGCTAACTTTTGAGATACAGTTCTACTAAATTTATCAAAATCTCCTTTTGCAAATTGTTTTACAGCATCTCCACCTGATACTAACATTTGAAAGAAAGGTGCAAATGATACCATGGTTCTCTAGAACCTGGTCCTATAGTTCTTGTTGCTATTAATTCAGGCAACCAACCATACATCCCAGAAAGTCTACCACCTTCTGCCCACCCATCTTTGATTATTAGCATCATAGTCAGTTACTACTTTCACCATACTTTGCTAGTTCTCTAATGATTGAACACCCACTATATAAAGGTAACACAGCTAAAGTTTTAATTAAAGTTTTGCATTACCATTTTCTATTCTTGCTAAAATTTTATTTGTTTGTGCAGACTTTGCCCTAGCCATGATAAAAACTGACCCCATATTCTTATCCATTGATTTTGACTTTGAGTAAATAATAATCTGTTTGATATTGAGGAATTAAAGCATCTCTGTTAGATGTTGTTATTCCTGCTTGTTCTAATAATTTTTTCATTACTACCTATTTTAATTGCTTCGTTAAAACTTTTTACTCTCACCTATTCTTAATGGCTCTAGAAGATTTATCCCATAACCTTATTTAAAAAAGTTATAACCTTTTGTTGCTTTATTACTATTTATTCCTGCACCTTTGTTTACAATATTATATAATTGTCTAGATAAATAATATGCATCAGCAGCACCAGTATTATATGCAATCTTCTAGCATAACCAGTAACCATTGTAATCCTAATCCTTTAAATGCTAAATTATTTATATATCTTACTCCTTTTTCACCCATAATTGTGCAGCTTGATTTATATCTTGTGTGTCCATACCTGCTGACCTGTTTACTGCAGTATTTATATCACGATTAATATCATAACCTAAATTTTTAGCTAATGCTTTTTCATTCATTACCTCTTAAAGCTGTCTTTGCAAATCCTGCAAAGATAGAACGAAACTGTGAAGAGTTTTGAAATGGTTGAATTAAATCACCTAATGATGAAATAGTAACTCTACCTAACATATTTAAGTTAGATAATGTTGCTAGTATAGCTGCACTACTTGCTGCTGTTCCATATAATCTTTGACCATATCTATCAAAGTATGCATCAATAGTATCTATAACAAGATTAGATTCTTTTATTGCAGCTTTATTTGCTGCTTCAGTTTTTAATCCTGATGTTAACTATTTATCTTTTGTATTGGAGTTGAAAGAACGGTCTTCGTAGTGTTACTCCATTAGTTCGCAAACTGTCTAGCAGAAGCCGATTGACTTAGAAGATTTTATTAACTAAAATTATGTTATATATAGAAAAACGCATCATTAAACTAATAATCCATTGTTTTCTAAAACTTCTTCTTGACTAATTTGTATGGACCAAGGTAAACTTCTTTCATGCATTATATGCCGGCTGATAACCTGGAGGGTAAACAAATTTATTATTGTCTGTTGTTTTTAAATTTATCTTTAGTAACTCCTCTATCTCTTCCAACTATAGTTCTTCTTACTTTACCAAGATATTGTTTCCATTATTTGTCTATTGAAAACACACTTTCACCCAGAAATTTTTATGACCTGCTATATAGAGTTTCTGCTGCATCGTTTGGATTTTTAAACATTTAAACTTTTGTAAATACCTTTCTAATGTTTTTTTTAAATGCTTCTGGGTCTTTGTTAATGGGTATTCCCAGTTTAATAATCTAGGGAAAATAATTTTCTATTTCTTGTTTTGAAAAGAAACCTGCATCAGAGTGCATAGTTTTTTACTTCACTTAAAATAAGATTTATACTCCCTTGAATACAAATTAATTACTCGTTGTGGTACATTCTTTGTGTAATTTCTTTACCCTCTATTTATAGATACAGCAAAAGCTATTTCATCGTATCAGTAAATCCTTTAAAGCATAATCTGCGGCTTTTCTTTGATAAAATCTTTCCGATTTTGTTCTGCAACAGGCAATAACAGATTTTTCTTGGAACAGATGAATCAACATCCTCTTAATAACAACTCTACTTATCTTTTTCAGTAGGCACCATCCATATGAATTTAATTTGGTTGTCACTTGTTTGGCTGATGGTAATGACTCTTTAACTCTTTGCCATTAGTTAGTTGCACTAGCGGACATCTCTCTATCTATTAAACCTGAATATTCTACCTTTTCTGCTTGAGTTCCAAACTTAGCACGTTTTTTGAATCATCTTTTGCATTTGACACGCCATTGCCACCAGCAGCCAGCCCTAATACATTAAAATCAGTTTTCTTCATCACCAAACAATGTTCCAAATGTAGCACCAGCACCTGCACCTAACTAAAGGTTTTTTACGGTAGGCAGATAAATAAACTTGTTACTGCATTATCTGTACAACGTTTTGAGAAGCTGTAAAACAATTT
>JAHPZR010047011.1:0-14367 GCA_019787425.1 Platygyra sinensis | reverse complement strand
TCGCTGGCCGATGTCGAGTTAACTCTCGTGTGGTTCGCTGGCCGATAGTTCGCTAGAGTTTGTCGTTTGTTTTAGCTTTTTTTGGTTGAATTCAGTTTAAAAAGGTTTCTCAGTTTCTTTGATTGCTTTTTGCCCGCTGGCGTTGTCTAGATTTGGCACACTGGCCGAATTTGACACGGTGGCCTAGTACTGTTTGGCTCGCTGGCCGATTGTTGAGCTTGCTAGCTCGATAAATATACCACAATAGTACTTTAACAAAAGTACATCCACGTAGAAATGGAAATAAAAACAAACAAAACTTACAAAAGCAGGTGAAAATTACGTTGCATAGACCATCATAACCATGCGGGCTTGACGTTTAATACAATCTCTGCGCGGTACGATTGGTCCGATGCAAGACAATCGACAATTTTTTCACTACGTCATTAGAATCTCAGGAATCTTACCTTACAACAAGAATCTCACCTTAGAAACATGTCTCTCGATCACTCGAGATTTTTTACGCCTGCACAGCTCTTTCGCACGGCTCTATAATGCTGTCGCCTCGCCAGCCTCGCGTCTTCGCTCGGCTGGCTCGTTGGCCATGGCAATAATAACTCCTATGTAGATTTTACGGGGGACATAGGTGGGAGGAGGGCTATAGAGCAGCATTGTTACAACTTAAGATAACTTTTCGATTTGAAGTCTATAATTGAGCTTTCTAATGAATTCTTTCATGTTTATTTCCTTTTTAAGTAATTTTTGTGTGTATAGATAATACTTGGGGAATCGGTGCGTACTTAAATTTCATTATCAACTTATTGGCGACTTGGGGATAGTCCTTTTGCTCTAAATCAAACAGTATTCCAAGTGGATAAAGCAAGAAATAAGTGCTATTTTCTTGATTGCCCCATTTGATGATTTCAGAGAAGAACTGTTTTGACCGATGTCAGTTTAGGAAAGTGTGATTTATTGAATGGGGTTCTTGGTAGTTGGATTCCATACCGTAGAAGAGAAGCCCTTTTCTAGTCACCACCATTCTGTGGAGCAGTTTAAAGTAGAATTCTTTGAGCTTGTTATTTTTCCAGACATTTTTAACATGATTAAAAAGGTGTCTAGATGAAGGTGTACCGCTTGTAGGTCGCGTGCCCTTTCTGGGCGTGTCTTTATCTTTGTTAATGAGAAACCTGTAGTAGTCTCTGTTTTTCATTTTGTGCAATTCTATGGAGGTATTCGGAGAGAGTTGGAATGCATTCTCCGCGAGAAAAGTGCGCTTGTCTACTTGTTTTTCTTTTGCTTTATTATACACAAAAGTATGCTTTGTCCGTCAGTGCCTCAAAATAGCGGCTGCATGGCGGGTTTCGCTTATCGCAGACGAAGCTGCTAATTGGCAGTCCGTGTTTTCGTGTGTACAAATGCTGCCACCACAAGTGCGAAGCCTCAAAAATAAAAGAAACGTTTTCTTGCCTGTTTTTGCATTTGTGAATTGACCTATATAATGCAGTTGTAGCTTTTTGTCCAAATGAGATCAGTACATGCAAAAAAGCTGCAAGTTAAAATTGTATATTGTAAAAAAAGTACATGCGGTAAAGCGAAGTACAACATCTGATCCAATTTAATAGTTGTCCTGCTGAATACAATTCTAAAGTAATGCAGTTTGTATCATTCTCCTCCAATTTACCAACTTTTGGGACTTTTCTTTTATTTTCGGCAAGACAACTTTGAGTTGCACTTGGTTGTTGTTTACCATGTTTACAGGAGTTACTCGAGCACCTTTCATAACTGGTCGAATAGGCCTTTTGCAACAGTTGGTCACGTGACGTGCTTTTCAAGAACACACTGATTAATCACTGGTAATGCATAATGTTATCAGAAATGGAAAGAGCAGTTCCAAATAAGCTTACATGCAAATTTTCAGGTTTATATCTTTTAAGGGGGAATTTTTATGGACGTTAAAAATTTGAAGGATTTGTATGAGAAGAAGTCGCTTTGCCCTCCAGTCACGCTCCAGTGGTTTTCCATACAAATCCTTGTAATTTTGCAAGTTTTCAAGCTGCCATAAAATCTTTGCCTTTCGGTGTAAGGGCCTAGAAATTTCCATTTTTCCTAATATTTTACCCCTCTTTCTATCTCCAATGGTTATATGCCGGCAGCTTCTTTTGGTAGTGATTAATAGCAGGAAAGGTTTCTGGAGGGCAAAGCTTTCTCGCTTCCGTACAAAACCTTCTAATTTTTGCAATATTCAAATCGTCATTAAATCTCAACCTTACACGGCATTGGTCTGAAAATTGGTGTCCTGGTTATTTAAAACATGCTCTTTCCAGCTCTGAAATTCATTTTGCTGTAGCTAAAAGTTTAGAAGTTATCGGTCACGTGACCAACTGCTGCAAAAGGCCTATTACCGTGTGACTCTTATTGAATGCCAGAACTTCGGGTGAAATCAAGATTGGCGTCTGAACCAAGTCAGCCGCGGTAGTTTGATTAAGGTCAGCGGATGAATTTCGAATTCGATTCGGCTCATGGAAAGTGAGGCGTCTGAATCGAGGATAAACTGATTTTATAGAAAAGGCAAAAATTATTAATTAAGGCACTTAAAAGAAGATTAGAAAATATACATTATTCAGAAGCGACAAAGGGTTTTTGTTTGACACGTTGTTAGTGCAATTCTTTGTTTGTAAAGAATGAACGTAACTACGAGGAAAAAACATCGTTAAAAGCAGCTAAATGTACATGTGTTTCGTAAATCTTTTCAAAATTCGAACGCAAAATGGGATCAAAACACCCATCGCTTTGTCACCCTCCCTATATTATTGACTGCACTAGCCAACTGTGATTTTCGTACACGTGAATAAGCCATGCAACACAAACGCAAATTAACATAACTGAAATTTTGTGAATAAAACATGTTTTGACTTCCATTAACTTCGGCGAAGCGACCTATTTAGGCTAGAGAAAATCAAAAAGCAAAAGCCGAGAAAATAGCAAGACGTTTTGTAACTGATCATGATTTACAAATACACTAACGAAATCTTCTAACATTTTTAATAGGTGTAACAACTTGAAATGTCCTGTACTCCACTGAAGATAATTTCTTAATACACCTGTCACAATTACAAATAAGAACAGCTGGTAAAATACTGACGTGGCCAAAAGATCGCTGTAGATATGATTTGCGATCAAAGCGTTTTTAACTTATCCTGAGACATAACAGCTATACAAGATGACTCTCCAAAGTTTCATTTTAACAATTTTTCTTGCCGCCTTTGCGGCTCGCGCTGCAGTACTAGGTACGTGAATCAAATTGTACAGAGCTTTATTGAACTTAATACCAAAAGTAGTTCACTATGATCAGTAAGAAGACCTTAGACAACACATTCATGGGCAAAACCTATATTCACAGCAAAGACTGTGATACAAACGCTGAGGTCTTTGAAAGGAAAAACGTTAGACTACGTCAAAAAAGTAATTGGGTCCGGCCAAGCTTAAAGTTAATAGGCGGCCTTCAACTTGCCTTTCGCCTCTGTGTTTAGACGAGTATTCCTGAAAAACCGTTCATATCCAGGAGCGTATTAAGCCTTTAAGCCATTTAGCACGGGCTAAACAAGAATTTCTTTAAATAACTTTTTAACAGTCGAAAGCCCATATCTCATTAGTAAAAAGCGACTCATCGCTACATCAACATTTTATTTTGAAAACCAAAATAATGACTCTCAATCTTATACATGAAAAAATGCCTGGTAGAGATTATTAACAAAGCAGAACGTGCACGGAAATTTAATTGACTTTTCTTGTTTTATTTTCTGGGTCGTTGGCAAAATTTGATATAAGATTTATGCTGTAAATGGCTGGTTACGACCTTGATATCAGTGAAAATGCATCCCGCCTACATGTTCATTTTTATGCAAATTCAAATTTATTTCATAAGAAAGGTTTGCACAAAGACTCGTTTTGAAACAGAGGCACAAGGTAACTCGTAAATGACCTATTAAGGGCAGTTCTTTTTCCCGTACCTGCTGAAGGGAATCCGTTCACTTCGTTCCATGACCACTTCGTTCCAAGCCACTTAGTTACATCCTTTGGTCACTTGGTTCCACCAAATAGTCACTTCGTTTCAAAGAATAGTCACTTAATTAGTTCAAGTATAAACTAAGCGAGTTATAATCTGGCAAAACTAGTAAACGGTATACGTCGTCTGTGACGACGGCCATTTTGAAACTTGTGAAGCACGTGTTGTCTGCGTAGGATCTGGGACTACCGGTAACAAGATCTCATCATTACAACTTCACTTACCTTTTTAAACAGACTAGAGTTAATGTAAACCGCCTTCGATATTACTAACCTTACTTTATTCATTAGTTTTAAACTGATGACGATGCGAATCATGTTTAGATTAAAGATAAACGCGAAGAGATGTGAAACCACGCGTTGATCATAGCAACCAGAATAAAGAAGATGCAACATGACATCACGATTTGATCACAACCTGCTTAACTGTACTTTGATAATACTTAAGTAATTTTCGATTATGCCACGCTTTGAAAGAAATCTGATAATAAGTTAATGAAGTATACCAAACAAAAAAACGACTCCATTAGGAGCCACTATATAAATGAAAGCAATGATCAACAAGAGAAACCTACAGAAAGCCCGGGCATATAGCAGGAGCGAGCTTAGAGTATGTAAGCGATGAAAATGCGAACGCGGAAAGGACTGGGTTCCACAACAATTCAAGATGGCGGAGTTACTTGTTCGTTATGCAAATGCCAACAAAGTTAACAGTCATTAACTTCGAATTGTCTGAAAAATATTACATTAGAAGTTTACTCGCTTAGTTTATACTTGGAACGAAGTGACTATTCTTTGGAACGAAGTGGCCAAAGCATGGAACGAAGTGGCCTGGAACGAAGTGGTCATCGAACGAAGTGATCGTAATTTGCCCAAGTCATGTGCACAACGCCTACGGTGGATTCTGTAACTATGTTATATTTCTAGATTTAGACGAGGTGCCACCTGTGTTCACGTACTGTCCAAGTGACATAACAATAGATGATGCTACAACAGCTAAAGTCAGGGTTAACTGGCAGAAGGCTACAGCCACAGACAATTCAGGCGAGGAGCCATATGTACATTCCAACAAGCAGTCTGGACAGTTTTTCGACGCTCCTGGGTTGTATGAAGTGCTGTACATTGCCACAGATGGGTCTGGAAACACAGCAACATGCAGCTTCCGAATAACCTTGGAACGTAAGTGGTCATGGAACGAAGTGAACGGATTCCCTTCAGCAGGTACGGGAAAAAGAACTGCCCTTAATAGGTCATTTACGAGTTACCTTGTGCCTCTGTTTCAAAACGAGTCTTTGTGCAAACCTTTCTTATGAAATAAATTTGAATTTGCATAAAAATGAACATGTAGGCGGGATGCATTTTCACTGATATCAAGGTCGTAACCAGCCATTTACAGCATAAATCTTATATCAAATTTTGCCAACGACCCAGAAAATAAAACAAGAAAAGTCAATTAAATTTCCGTGCACGTTCTGCTTTGTTAATAATCTCTACCAGGCATTTTTTCATGTATAAGATTGAGAGTCATTATTTTGGTTTTCAAAATAAAATGTTGATGTAGCGATGAGTCGCTTTTTACTAATGAGATATGGGCTTTCGACTGTTAAAAAGTTATTTAAAGAAATTCTTGTTTAGCCCGTGCTAAATGGCTTAAAGGCTTAATACGCTCCTGGATATGAACGGTTTTTCAGGAATACTCGTCTAAACACAGAGGCGAAAGGCAAGTTGAAGGCCGCCTATTAACTTTAAGCTTGGCCGGACCCAATTACTTTTTTGACGTAGTCTAACGTTTTTCCTTTCAAAGACCTCAGCGTTTGTATCACAGTCTTTGCTGTGAATATAGGTTTTGCCCATGAATGTGTTGTCTAAGGTCTTCTTACTGATCATAGTGAACTACTTTTGGTATTAAGTTCAATAAAGCTCTGTACAATTTGATTCACGTACCTAGTACTGCAGCGCGAGCCGCAAAGGCGGCAAGAAAAATTGTTAAAATGAAACTTTGGAGAGTCATCTTGTATAGCTGTTATGTCTCAGGATAAGTTAAAAACGCTTTGATCGCAAATCATATCTACAGCGATCTTTTGGCCACGTCAGTATTTTACCAGCTGTTCTTATTTGTAATTGTGACAGGTGTATTAAGAAATTATCTTCAGTGGAGTACAGGACATTTCAAGTTGTTACACCTATTAAAAATGTTAGAAGATTTCGTTAGTGTATTTGTAAATCATGATCAGTTACAAAACGTCTTGCTATTTTCTCGGCTTTTGCTTTTTGATTTTCTCTAGCCTAAATAGGTCGCTTCGCCGAAGTTAATGGAAGTCAAAACATGTTTTATTCACAAAATTTCAGTTATGTTAATTTGCGTTTGTGTTGCATGGCTTATTCACGTGTACGAAAATCACAGTTGGCTAGTGCAGTCAATAATATAGGGAGGGTGACAAAGCGATGGGTGTTTTGATCCCATTTTGCGTTCGAATTTTGAAAAGATTTACGAAACACATGTACATTTAGCTGCTTTTAACGATGTTTTTTCCTCGTAGTTACGTTCATTCTTTACAAACAAAGAATTGCACTAACAACGTGTCAAACAAAAACCCTTTGTCGCTTCTGAATAATGTATATTTTCTAATCTTCTTTTAAGTGCCTTAATTAATAATTTTTGCCTTTTCTATAAAATCAGTTTATCCTCGATTCAGACGCCTCACTTTCCATGAGCCGAATCGAATTCGAAATTCATCCGCTGACCTTAATCAAACTACCGCGGCTGACTTGGTTCAGACGCCAATCTTGATTTCACCCGAAGTTCTGGCATTCAATAAGAGTCACACGGTAATAGGCCTTTTGCAGCAGTTGGTCACGTGACCGATAACTTCTAAAGTTTTAGCTACAGCAAAATGAATTTCAGAGCTGGAAAGAGCATGTTTTAAATAACCAGGACACCAATTTTCAGACCAATGCCGTGTAAGGTTGAGATTTAATGACGATTTGAATATTGCAAAAATTAGAAGGTTTTGTACGGAAGCGAGAAAGCTTTGCCCTCCAGAAACCTTTCCTGCTATTAATCACTACCAAAAGAAGCTGCCGGCATATAACCATTGGAGATAGAAAGAGGGGTAAAATATTAGGAAAAATGGAAATTTCTAGGCCCTTACACCGAAAGGCAAAGATTTTATGGCAGCTTGAAAACTTGCAAAATTACAAGGATTTGTATGGAAAACCACTGGAGCGTGACTGGAGGGCAAAGCGACTTCTTCTCATACAAATCCTTCAAATTTTTAACGTCCATAAAAATTCCCCCTTAAAAGATATAAACCTGAAAATTTGCATGTAAGCTTATTTGGAACTGCTCTTTCCATTTCTGATAACATTATGCATTACCAGTGATTAATCAGTGTGTTCTTGAAAAGCACGTCACGTGACCAACTGTTGCAAAAGGCCTATTCGACCAGTTATGAAAGGTGCTCGAGTAACTCCTGTAAACATGGTAAACAACAACCAAGTGCAACTCAAAGTTGTCTTGCCGAAAATAAAAGAAAAGTCCCAAAAGTTGGTAAATTGGAGGAGAATGATACAAACTGCATTACTTTAGAATTGTATTCAGCAGGACAACTATTAAATTGGATCAGATGTTGTACTTCGCTTTACCGCATGTACTTTTTTTACAATATACAATTTTAACTTGCAGCTTTTTTGCATGTACTGATCTCATTTGGACAAAAAGCTACAACTGCATTATATAGGTCAATTCACAAATGCAAAAACAGGCAAGAAAACGTTTCTTTTATTTTTGAGGCTTCGCACTTGTGGTGGCAGCATTTGTACACACGAAAACACGGACTGCCAATTAGCAGCTTCGTCTGCGATAAGCGAAACCCGCCATGCAGCCGCTATTTTGAGGCACTGACGGACAAAGCATACTTTTGTGTATAATAAAGCAAAAGAAAAACAAGTAGACAAGCGCACTTTTCTCGCGGAGAATGCATTCCAACTCTCTCCGAATACCTCCATAGAATTGCACAAAATGAAAAACAGAGACTACTACAGGTTTCTCATTAACAAAGATAAAGACACGCCCAGAAAGGGCACGCGACCTACAAGCGGTACACCTTCATCTAGACACCTTTTTAATCATGTTAAAAATGTCTGGAAAAATAACAAGCTCAAAGAATTCTACTTTAAACTGCTCCACAGAATGGTGGTGACTAGAAAAGGGCTTCTCTTCTACGGTATGGAATCCAACTACCAAGAACCCCATTCAATAAATCACACTTTCCTAAACTGACATCGGTCAAAACAGTTCTTCTCTGAAATCATCAAATGGGGCAATCAAGAAAATAGCACTTATTTCTTGCTTTATCCACTTGGAATACTGTTTGATTTAGAGCAAAAGGACTATCCCCAAGTCGCCAATAAGTTGATAATGAAATTTAAGTACGCACCGATTCCCCAAGTATTATCTATACACACAAAAATTACTTAAAAAGGAAATAAACATGAAAGAATTCATTAGAAAGCTCAATTATAGACTTCAAATCGAAAAGTTATCTTAAGTTGTAACAATGCTGCTCTATAGCCCTCCTCCCACCTATGTCCCCCGTAAAATCTACATAGGAGTTATTATTGCCATGGCCAACGAGCCAGCCGAGCGAAGACGCGAGGCTGGCGAGGCGACAGCATTATAGAGCCGTGCGAAAGAGCTGTGCAGGCGTAAAAAATCTCGAGTGATCGAGAGACATGTTTCTAAGGTGAGATTCTTGTTGTAAGGTAAGATTCCTGAGATTCTAATGACGTAGTGAAAAAATTGTCGATTGTCTTGCATCGGACCAATCGTACCGCGCAGAGATTGTATTAAACGTCAAGCCCGCATGGTTATGATGGTCTATGCAACGTAATTTTCACCTGCTTTTGTAAGTTTTGTTTGTTTTTATTTCCATTTCTACGTGGATGTACTTTTGTTAAAGTACTATTGTGGTATATTTATCGAGCTAGCAAGCTCAACAATCGGCCAGCGAGCCAAACAGTACTAGGCCACCGTGTCAAATTCGGCCAGTGTGCCAAATCTAGACAACGCCAGCGGGCAAAAAGCAATCAAAGAAACTGAGAAACCTTTTTAAACTGAATTCAACCAAAAAAAAGCTAAAACAAACGACAAACTCTAGCGAACTATCGGCCAGCGAACCACACGAGAGTTAACTCGACATCGGCCAGCGACCCAACTTTGTCAGCGCTGGCGAGCAAAAAGCAATCAAAGCAGCCTTTACAATATTTACGTCAAAATTTAAGACATTTGACGTCGTTTTGAATATACTTGACTACAAAAAAGTGACGCGCACAAAACGTAATCCGTTTTTTCGAGTTTTCAATTAGAATGACTTATTTTGAATGGTTGCTCGTTGTCACGTAGCGAGAGCTACATCTAGTTCTTAGTTGTTAAATAGAGTTTGTAAATGGCATTTATGTCTGACGCAAGTGTTGTACTTTGTCCAGTGCTGCGGCTTCTACTACCACTACCACTACCACTACCACTACCACTACCACTACCACTACCGCTACCGCTATCGCTACCGCTACCGTTACTACTACCACTACCACTACCACTACTACAACAACAACAACTACTACTACTACTACTACTACTACTACTACTACCACTACCACTACCACTACCACTACCACTACCACTACCACTACCACTACCACTACCACTACCACTACCACTACCACTACCACTACCACTACCACTACCGCTACCGTTATCGCTACCGCTACCGCTACCACTACCACTACTACAACAACTACTACTACTACTACTACTACTACTACTACTACCACTACCACTACCACTACCACTACCACTACCACTACCACTACCACTACCACTACCACTACCTCTACCACTACCACTACCACTACCACTACCGCTATCGCTACCGCTACCGCTATCGCTACCGCTACCGCTACTACAACAACAACTACTACTACTACTACTACTACTACTACTACTACTACTACTACTACTACTACTACTACTACTACCACTACTAGTAATGATAATATAATAATAATAATACTAATAATAATACTGATAATAACAATGATAATGATGATGATAAAGATAATGATAATGATAAGGATAATATCATGATAATGATGATGCTGATGACGATGATGATAATAATTATACGTGAATTTATATAGATTTCATTTCAAAAGCTCAATAGCGTATTACAATGTTTGAGATTAAGATTAGCGCTACTTCTATCCAAAATTAAAATATCATTAAATACAGGAATTAAAAGATGAAAAAATTCCAATGAATATATTTTTTTTCTGTTGAATGGTATTATAATGCTGTAAAATGTTGCATACATGGCAAATTAAAAAATGAATGAAAATGAATGAATGAATGAATCAAAAATGTTTCTTGCTTGTGCCATTACTCGAAACCAGGAGCCATAATCAGGGACGAAGACCGTAAGCGCGCCATTTCTAGTATTGGGGTTGGCCCCATAATATGGGACAATTTTTCTATTTTTAGAACAAATTGTGGCATCGCCTGCGGCACACGCGCGTACATTGCTGCGAGGATTTTCGCGGATGTCGCGCAGGGGAAATGGAGTCCCAAATTCCCGAAATCGTTTATACTTTTGGCCCACAACTCAACGCCTTTATGGCTGTTGGAATTTTCCTTAAGTATTTTCGCCGTAAGTTGCTCCAGTTTGAGTGAAAACAGTGCCGAATTTAGGTATGTCCCGCTTTATATCGCTGATGAAGTTGAGTTCGGCTGTTCCTTTTACAAGAACTTCACATTACTCCAATCTAAATTGCACTTATGAAGAAAATTAACAGCTTTTCCATAACACAGAAAAAAAAAACTAGTTGGATATGTTTGGATATAGCGGCGTTTAGGCCCAATAAGTGACAATAGGTTTATGTCCGTAGATGCTGCTCAGTTTTGTTTGTGTAAAAATACAATAAATTGTCTGTTGTCGATGAATAAGAGCGCCCGCCGATGCGTGTTTTGCGCAGCTAGTAAAATACGACAAATTGAACTTCGCACTTTGGTGTGAAAACGTACATCGAACTCATATAATAGTCTAGTTTTTGAATATGCTTAAGGTTGATTAATGTTTGGAAACATATTAAAAGCTTAGCTGAAAATATGTGAATACAGCAGAAATAATCAGAAAAGTTACGATGACGCTTTCAATCAACTCGAATAAAGATTTCGATTGAGTCAAAACTCAATGCCGGTCTATTTTATTTTCGCAGTGTAAAGTTTTCCTATGTGAAAGAAACACGCATGATGTTAGTAGCCGCTAACACGCGTGAAAAACGCAGTGCGCATGCGTGCCTTCCCTGCTTCCGGCGCGAATTTGCCATTCAAATTATACGCGATATCAAAACAAACTAGATTTCGGCCGCGAAATTCAAAAAAGTAAGCTCCACACACAAAAGATAAGCTTAGAATTTCACGAACACAAAGTTTATTAATTGCTTTAGTTTCTCCCTTTTGCACCACATACTTTCCTCCTTGCACCAAAGGCGAAAATCATGTTTGAAAGTCCACGCTCGCCTTTGTTTCATTCTGAAGTCAAACATAAACACTGAGAACGCCGATGCACGAATTTGTCTAAATGAGCGGCTTTCTTGCACGATCGCCGCAAAGCGTTCTACAATCACTGCTCCAGTGCATACCTGCGCAGCGTAACGGTTCCTGCTTTTGAAATGTCGGATGCGAATAAAGTCGATCTTTAGCCAAAAAAAGGCGCTTTTTTTGAGCTAAGATCGACATTCGCATCCGCAATTTCAAAAAGGAGACCGTTACGCTGCGCAGCGTTATGCACTGGAGCAGTGATTGTAGAACGCTTTGCGGCGATCGTGCAAGAAAGCCGCTCATTTAGACAAATTCGTGCATCGGCGTTCTCAGTGTTTATGTTTGACTTCAGAATGAAACAAAGGCGAGCGTGGACTTTCAAACATGATTTTCGCCTTTGGTGCAAGGAGGAAAGTATGTGGTGCAAAAGGGAGAAACTAAAGCAATTAATAAACTTTGTGTTCGTGAAATTCTAAGCTTATCTTTTGTGTGTGGAGCTTACTTTTTTGAATTTCGCGGCCGAAATCTAGTTTGTTTTGATATCGCGTATAATTTGAATGGCAAATTCGCGCCGGAAGCAGGGAAGGCACGCATGCGCACTGCGTTTTTCACGCGTGTTAGCGGCTACTAACATCATGCGTGTTTCTTTCACATAGGAAAACTTTACACTGCGAAAATAAAATAGACCGGCATTGAGTTTTGACTCAATCGAAATCTTTATTCGAGTTGATTGAAAGCGTCATCGTAACTTTTCTGATTATTTCTGCTGTATTCACATATTTTCAGCTAAGCTTTTAATATGTTTCCAAACATTAATCAACCTTAAGCATATTCAAAAACTAGACTATTATATGAGTTCGATGTACGTTTTCACACCAAAGTGCGAAGTTCAATTTGTCGTATTTTACTAGCTGCGCAAAACACGCATCGGCGGGCGCTCTTATTCATCGACAACAGACAATTTATTGTATTTTTACACAAACAAAACTGAGCAGCATCTACGGACATAAACCTATTGTCACTTATTGGGCCTAAACGCCGCTATATCCAAACATATCCAACTAGTTTTTTTTTTCTGTGTTATGGAAAAGCTGTTAATTTTCTTCATAAGTGCAATTTAGATTGGAGTAATGTGAAGTTCTTGTAAAAGGAACAGCCGAACTCAACTTCATCAGCGATATAAAGCGGGACATACCTAAATTCGGCACTGTTTTCACTCAAACTGGAGCAACTTACGGCGAAAATACTTAAGGAAAATTCCAACAGCCATAAAGGCGTTGAGTTGTGGGCCAAAAGTATAAACGATTTCGGGAATTTGGGACTCCATTTCCCCTGCGCGACATCCGCGAAAATCCTCGCAGCAATGTACGCGCGTGTGCCGCAGGCGATGCCACAATTTGTTCTAAAAATAGAAAAATTGTCCCATATTATGGGGCCAACCCCAATACTAGAAATGGCGCGCTTACGGTCTTCGTCCCTGATTATGGCTCCTGGTTTCGAGTAATGGCACAAGCAAGAAACATTTTTGATTCATTCATTCATTCATTTTCATTCATTTTTTAATTTGCCATGTATGCAACATTTTACAGCATTATAATACCATTCAACAGAAAAAAAATATATTCATTGGAATTTTTTCATCTTTTAATTCCTGTATTTAATGATATTTTAATTTTGGATAGAAGTAGCGCTAATCTTAATCTCAAACATTGTAATACGCTATTGAGCTTTTGAAATGAAATCTATATAAATTCACGTATAATTATTATCATCATCGTCATCAGCATCATCATTATCATGATATTATCCTTATCATTATCATTATCTTTATCATCATCATTATCATTGTTATTATCAGTATTATTATTAGTATTATTATTATTATATTATCATTACTAGTAGTGGTAGTAGTAGTAGTAGTAGTAGTAGTAGTAGTAGTAGTAGTAGTAGTAGTAGTAGTAGTAGTTGTTGTTGTAGTAGCGGTAGCGGTAGCGATAGCGGTAGCGGTAGCGATAGCGGTAGTGGTAGTGGTAGTGGTAGTGGTAGAGGTAGTGGTAGTGGTAGTGGTAGTGGTAGTGGTAGTGGTAGTGGTAGTGGTAGTGGTAGTGGTAGTAGTAGTAGTAGTAGTAGTAGTAGTAGTAGTTGTTGTAGTAGTGGTAGTGGTAGCGGTAGCGGTAGCGATAACGGTAGCGGTAGTGGTAGTGGTAGTGGTAGTGGTAGTGGTAGTGGTAGTGGTAGTGGTAGTGGTAGTGGTAGTGGTAGTGGTAGTGGTAGTGGTAGTGGTAGTGGTAGTAGTAGTAGTAGTAGTAGTAGTAGTAGTAGTTGTTGTTGTTGTAGTAGTGGTAGTGGTAGTGGTAGTAGTAACGGTAGCGGTAGCGATAGCGGTAGCGGTAGTGGTAGTGGTAGTGGTAGTGGTAGTGGTAGTGGTAGTGGTAGTAGAAGCCGCAGCACTGGACAAAGTACAACACTTGCGTCAGACATAAATGCCATTTACAAACTCTATTTAACAACTAAGAACTAGATGTAGCTCTCGCTACGTGACAACGAGCAACCATTCAAAATAAGTCATTCTAATTGAAAACTCGAAAAAACGGATTACGTTTTGTGCGCGTCACTTTTTTGTAGTCAAGTATATTCAAAACGACGTCAAATGTCTTAAATTTTGACGTAAATATTGTAAAGGCTGCTTTGATTGCTTTTTGCTCGCCAGCGCTGACAAAGTTGGG
>JAHPZR010047008.1:15000-24011 GCA_019787425.1 Platygyra sinensis | reverse complement strand
AACACTGTCAACACTAAGGGCTGATTGCGATGGATATTTCTCCGACCAATGAAATTTTGAATACATTAAGTTTTCTTCTACGTCTTTATGATCTACACTGAAGACACGGAAATGGAAATGGTAAGAAGATAAAAGAACCATCGCTTCTAGTGACAAGCGCTAAGCAGAATTTGTCAACGTTTCTACAACAATAATAGTAACTGATTTTCTAAAGCTAGCCAAGTAAATTACCTCGCCAATTTTCGTTTTGACGTCGTCTGAATTTCAAGAACACATTCGCTTTTTACCGTTTCACCGGAGGTCCTGTAGTTTTGAATACACGATATAATTAAGATGTCAAAATCAGTTGCAGATTCTCGGGTTAGTCAAAAATACACCTCCCTAAAAGCTTTGGGATGTTTTTCAGCAAAAGAAACATTAAAAACAACAATCCTCGAGGAGGAACTTTTCATATCCCGAAACCAATATCAAACAAAGCCATTTAAATTCCTTGTGCTACTTTGCAAATGTACCACGCTTGTTGATCGAAGTATGCATCACGAAAAAAAAATTGAAATTAAGAACATCACCATTTTGGTTAATTACCACATAAACTCGCCTTAATTACGCTCAGGATGTTCTTTAGGGCTTTTTAATTTCATATTTCAGTTTTAAAAATATACCAATAAAGGTTGAAAATAAATAAATTAAACAGTAGTATCCAGTTACCCAGGCGATCAAACAGTGCATGATTTCAAATGGCTTCACCCGGGCACCCCACACTTTTTCAATACAATCGCTGGTATACCGGTTTTAGCTTTCTAAATAAATACTCGAACTGCCAACAAAAATGAAGGACTGGCCGGCTTTACAAATAATTAGGGACACAGAATGGTTACAATTGATGGTGTAGCCGACAATTTTTGAACGGACGCAAGACTCAGTTGAATGTGAAAATTTTCACTCGACGGCGAGATTTGCGATCGACATATTTTCCTTGGCCGAGTTTTCTTTTTTAAATTCCGCGATAAATATTCCGGGATTCCCAGTTTCAGCCAGAGTTGCGATTGCAAGTCGGATGCACGATCCCTTACTACTTTAAGTTTGTTTATTCGTCATTCTACCGAGAATCTCAAAATAGCAGCTGTAAAGCTCTACATAAATATGAATGTATACAAATTTACGTGATCTCGCCTCGAAATCAACAACCTTCAACAAAATTGTACGGTTCCTGTTTGCGGACCTACCTCCAGATTGTTGAGCTGAAATTCCAACAATTCCGAGAAGAATAAAATGAAAGCGCTGAATAAACCATTACGACCAAAGAAATCTAAGACCATCTTCTACCGTTATAATGTCCTCTGAAACTCCAGCCAACATTAGCTCACGTACAGCGTTTTCTGTCGGGGAGTCGTGACGGGGCGCCGGCTTCTTCACGGTCAGAATTTCGTCGTTCCTGCGGCGGGAAAAAGCGATAATCAGGATGTTTAGGAAAGGCAGAAACCCAGTATACCTTGTATCGGTTGTTTACGGCTGTTTCTTCTAGTGCCATCAAATAAGCCCGTCTAGAGAAGGGGCGATGCGACATTCAACTAAACACTGCCTAACTATCCTCTGACACATCCGGTGTTCGATAGTTGGCTCAATATCACAAGAGACGAAGTTTGACTTTGTAATGAGCGCAAGCGATTGGCAAAGAAGCAAACAACAGCGCTATACCATGGCTGGTTCGTGAACCTTACCTTGTGTAGAACAACAAATATACCAGAAGTCTTTTCACTTAAGTGAACGACTTCTAGTTAACTTCTAACGAGAAGGATCGGTCATTTCAGCATGCTTCCCAAGTCGGCGTGCATTCGATATTATCCTGTTCGACCGCTTTCCCATTCATGTGCTCGTTTAGTTGCAGATTCCAAGGCAACAGATGTTTCAACTGGACTTTCTCCTAAGATCTCCTAAGTATACACAATGTAGGGTTTCTGGTACCACTCGAAAACTTCGACGAAATGAGTTTGTACCGAAGCTCTCGTCAAAACAGAACGTGGAATATTTATCACATGCCACGCTTCAATGAACAACCGATGGCACTAAAATTACTTTTGACAGCAATTCATTAGTTGTCAACAAGAGACAAGTCATTGTGATGTATTGATACCAAAACTTCCGTTCCCAAAACAAAGAGGTGGTTTACAGCTGAAAAATAAACGAATTTATGCTGCCAATAAATTGCTAAACTTCAATGTTTTAGTCGCGTTTACCAGTAACTAAAGCGAGCCATTAAAATACTCCTAATGGTCCGACATAAATTAATGTCATTGCAACGATCACAATACAGCCGGTGCTTGACGGGACAAAAGAAATGTCACACTGAATGAAAAACAGCTTTATTTAGTTTTGTTTTATTTCAAAACATTGCCAATCGAGTAAGCGCGTAGGAAAGTTGTCGTGTCACATTTCACACTCCCAATTTCGTTTTTTAAACATACGCTTTCCTTATATTAAATTAGTTGTTTTATGGACTTGTACTTTTTCTTCCGGATAACCAGACACCGGGTTGATATTTTGGAAATTAGACCGCAAAATGTAATTAAATTTACCGAGTATGAATAACGATAGATGAGGCTAACGTCCACTTCACAGAGTTCCTAAACTAAGAGAGTTTTACCCCAAAAGTACTCAGCTGTTGGGTTATCGGCTTCTTCAGAAATAAATGAGGAAAAATTCATGCAGGCAGTCTAACAAACGCACAAAAAATACTGCGAACAGAGCACTTACATGTAATTAAGTGTTGTGGTTAACAGGTTTTCTGGAAGGCATACCGCACCGGTGACCAACAAGCAGTTAGTTTCCCAAACCAGGAACCAGGAAACAGGAAACCGAGTTGGTCGCTCGTCTGCACACAGCTCTTTTGACGCTGCCTGCATTGGTAGTGTTTCTAAAAGCCGAAGGGCCTGTAAGTTTGGAGCAAGTTGTACTCAAGATATCTACCAGATCAGTTTTTGGCCTATTGTTGGTCCTGGAAGCGTAAGTACAGTTACTTGCCATCGTGATTGGTCTATTCCTGATCTTGTTGTTCAAAGTCAGTCACCCAACGACTGGTAAAATTTGTCAGTTGAAATGAACTAAAGCAAGAGAGTGGAATTGCTAACAAAGCGATAAAAAGGAAATGATGTATGATAGGCCGAGGTTTTATCAAGCATTTATATCACCAGTGAAGTCTTTTTCAGTTTGTCATCTGATGAGAATAAATTGGTCACGACCTTAGCTACTTATAACGTAACTGAAGAAAGCTGATAGTCAGGATGCCATTAATCCTCATTTAGACGTTCATGTTACAAAAAAGTTCCTTTTCACGCCTTTTTTTTTACTTAATTTAACCCGGATTTTGACGGATACTTTTAAAAAGGCCTTATGATGATGTACCTGAACTATTTCTGAAGTTCTTGAAGCCAATCTAATCTCTTCCTGAAGTCTGACCCAATTTCCTTTCAAGCGAATTCCGCTCGAGCTCCGAATGATTGATTACAGGTACGTGCACTTTGCTGGTGCCTACCCATATTTAGAGAAATATAATAATTACACTAGAAAACAGACTGGTTTTGCAATGTAAAATGCGAGCAATTTCCTGGTCGGAAAGAGGTTGCTCTGATCGAATAGAAAGGTTCTCCGGCATTAAACAATAGAGTACGATGAATTGATTTATGAACTTCTAGCAACATGAAAACAGCAAGGGGTTCTAAGCCTAGGTAAACAAGTAGGCCAAAACATAGGCTGTCCGATCCGCAAACTTTTTGTTTTTTCTTGAATTAGTCGAGATCGCAAGCTTAGCAAAACATTATTGACTCAGCGCATGAGACTGATATGAATAAGCAAAACAAAATAAATAAATAATAATAATAATAATAATAATAGTAATAATAATAATAATAATAATAATAATAATAATAATAATAATAATAATAATAATAATAATACTAATAGTAATAAGGCAGAGCACTAACGAAACATATAGCTATGTACTAGGAACGCTGTCCAGTAGGAAGTTGCGATACTCCTGACCGACGTACCCTATAAACGGATATGAAAATCAGAATAACGCCGGTCTGTTAAGCCACTTTGTCTATAATAGTACGCTAATGATGTCATAAGGAGATCTAATGAACCCACAGGGCGCCCATACAAGCAGTGTGTCTGTTTATGTTCGAAATATAAAGAAATGTATGGGAGAGTTGAAGAGTCTTAATATCGTAAACTTATATCGAGGAATGTCTAAGTTAAAGCTCAAAATAAATGTAAACGTACCTCAGTTGCTGTGTATTGTCGTTTCTGTGGCTCTGAATGGCGAATTTGAGCGATTTGGTGGGTTTTGCGTTACTGTTACTATACGTTATAAGAAGGAGACACGTTATAACGTACAGTAACAGTAACGCAAAACCTACTAAGTCGCTCAGTCAAATTCGCCATTCAGAGCCACAGAAACGACAATACACAGCAACTGAGGTACGTTTAAATTTATTTTGAGCTTTAACTAAGACATTCCTCGATATAAGTTTACGATATTAAGACTCTTCAATATTCTCCCATACATTTCTTTATATTTCGAACATAACTGAACAGACACACTGCTTGTATGGGCGCCCTGTGATGAACCTAATGAGGTTGGTGTTTCCCATCAGAGGACAATAATTAAGTGTGATCGAGCAGTAGCCGGATTAAGGTGATTATTTAACTGTTTCCAAATGGAAATACATCAACAATACAAATCAAAACTGACCAACTAAGTGAAATGATCTTTCTCGCCTCTGGGAAAATCCATTGATGACTGACGTAGAGCGTAAAGAACGAGCGGTTTGCTAACAAGAAACGAAGCCCGATCCTGCAAGACGTTCGGTTAGACTGGGTATCACCTAACGCAGAGATCTCAGGGAGTGAAAAAAAAATGGCGAGTGGTGAAAGGCCCATCCTTGGAGACTCGGGGGCAGTTAGTGGGGGCGGAGAATACCGTAGACTTTTCCCCGCCACTACTAGCTGCCCCTGAGTCTCTGAGGATGTGTGAAAGACGTAGAAAGGAACAGGAACTCTTGAATCAATTAGTCTGACTAATCAAAGTAAACTAGCTTTGTTACATCTGATTTTAATCTCAAGCTAGACGGCGAGCAGTCTCTCTTTTCGTCGAAAATCTGTGGGGAAGAACGCAAAATAAGTAAGCGTGCGAGCGTGACTGTAAGCGTGACGTGGGAGCGGCGATACCGCGAGCCGCTCGCAGCACTGACAGCGCTGTCACGGTCACAGTCACGCTCCCACGTTTGGTTTGTGTTTTTCCCACAGTTTCCGAGGAAAAGAGAGACTGCTCGCAGTCTAATCTCAAGCTTAATGGAAGCATCGTGACGCATATACCACCTGGTAATCCCGCTAATTTGAATGGACTCTTCCCAATTTTTTCCTCGAAATAACAACGTTTCTGAAATAAACTAGAAGCTCATGGTCTAAGGGAAAGTTCATTTAATGACAGGAGGGGTGGGGGAGGGGGGGGAGGAAGATTTTGAAACTCGAAGCTTGAAATTCTAGCAGCCCCCCTCGCTAGTGGTTCAATTTTTTAGGAGTCCCTACCTCTCTTTGGTAGTAAAAATTTCAGAGCCCCTCCCCTAGCCCAACAATTTTTTCAGAACCCCCCCCTTCGGATGTGTAAAAATTTTTGGAGCCCCCCCTCAATATCTTCACTCCCCCCCCCCCCTTGTCATATTGATTGAACTTTCCCTAAAATACAAAATTGAAAATACTGGATTTATGAGGAGAACTTTAAACGCCCTCATTTTTACGATGTGCTCTTCTTTAAACGCCACAAAAATATGCGGCCACCCTCAGGGAAATGGGATGTGACCGCTTAATATGGGTAAGCAAATTCTTCCGGACCGATTATTTTGAGGCTTAGTACAAACGTCAATTTATTCAAATATAAACATGTTTAAGGCAACACGGAATCACAGGAAGACACTAATATTAATAAACGTACGTTTGAAAGTTTTTTTTTTTCACTGAGTAGTCACTTCATTTTATTTCGGACCCTAATCTGTCATCAAACTACATGTTTTAAATCAAATTAATTATTGGGATCGCACAGACAATCACTAAATAAGGGTTGCCGTTTAGTAGAATTTTTATTTGCGGTATTTTACTGGCAACAATTTCGGAACTTTGACGGGTGGTAGCTTAATAGATGTTCGACTGTAAATCTAACTGCTCTAAACCGATAACAATCACTGCAAAGTATCAATAATAACTGAACACCTGTTGACAAGGAAAACACCTAGATGGGGACCGACCGACCGACCGACCGACCGACCAACTTCGCTCAAGTCGAGTCATACAAGAAGTGTGAAAATCTTTGACTGGTATTTGCATGATCAACTATTTATGTCTTTCTGTCATAATCTGGTACCAAAATCCAGCATGTTTAAAAAAGAGTATCCGGTCTACCGTGCTATAAGGTTACACAAATACATTGCAAAAAGTTTCTTCTACAACGCTAATCAGACAAGAAATGTGAAAACGTCTTTGAAGAAAATTTACGTTTTGACCTCTTTAAACGCTTCTGTTATAGTCTGGCACCACAACGTACTCATTCTGTACTTCGTACTTCGCTCGGAGAGAGTCGATCTCAGGTCGGTGACTCTTCGCAGTCGACGAAGACGCACGAGCCTTCTTGACCTGCCAATAAAACACACCGGCCGCAATTATCGCCAGAACAATCAAGCCAGCCAACATTCCGATCAAGGTGTCAGGGTGCTTGATTCTATTGGTCCAAGCTGACATCTCTCCAGGCATCTCATCTTTATGAGGACTGACTGTTGACATACCTGTTCAAAACAGTAAAATGTTCGGTTATCTTCGTTTTTTTCCAGATATTGACATCTTCGGAAAGTGGTCGGAAATCTTCGGAAAATCGTCCCAAACGGATTTAGCCAGGCCTAAAAGCGGAGCTTCTGATTGCAATAATAACCATAAAAGAAAAATAAAGGTTTGTTTAGAATATAAACCTGAAATGATCAATTGTGAGCATGTAATTTTTCAGCCTGCGAGTGGTTTCGCTGAACGATCTTTACCCAATAAGCGTAACCAAGATTGCAGACATTATTTAATATATCACTGAGGGACTTTTCAACAGATGATTTTGCAAGGAAAATGTGGGAAGGAAAGTCAACAACGCGCCAACGGCTAATTTGCGCTGAAATTTTGCCTTTGCAAGTACTTCCTCTTTCTCCACGAGAGTAATAACTTCACTTGAGCCTGCAATCCAATCGTAAACAAGTATCAAAAAAAAACATGGTCACGTGATGCGGGTCAGCGGATGCCTTGTTTTGACAGCTGTCACTTAAACATAATATGGATGTACAATATCAAAAATTCACCTATGGTAATGCTGTTACTCTCTTATTTTTCAAGGTATTGGGCTTGGCGGACGGACGTACGTAGTGTGGACTGTCACGTGACCACCAACATTTCTTAGATCGATGAGTTGCCAAATGTCATGGTAAAGTAAAGGTAAAGGCATGGGGCTCTGCTATAAAATATACAAAAAAAAAAAGCACATGGTTGCTTGCAGATGTAGAATTCTCTTCTTGTGATATAGAGTTGAACACTTGAAGGGAAATCCCATATCTACGCGCGTCCATGTATCATGACTATTGGGTAACTTAAGCAAAACGACGGCAAGGCCAACGGGAACGTCGATAAACACAAGGTTTAAATGAGCAAAACAATGGCTGTGCACGTGCGTTATAAATATTTGTACATTTCTTTGCCGTTTTCTGCCAAACAACAACGTGAAATGACCAAGTTTTGCGTATTTTGGAGCACCTAGGCCACGACGACAAATATTTTGGATTTCCTCATGGAATTGATCGCTGACATTACTTATTTAGTTTGAGCAGGTTTAAGACAAATTTGCGCTCTGAACGGGTTCAGTTACTTACGAGATGCGAGAGTAAAATTTAAATCCAATTTTTTCTAGGCGTAGTCTCTGGAGTCGCCGTCGTCAATGCTAAGTTCCTGTTCTCTCTCTAAACGTTTGCTCTTAGTAGGAGCGTCTTGCCGCGGGTAATGACTTTTAACAAACGTTCAACTTGACTAAGTGATGTTTGAGTCTTGTACTTACCATCCGTGGCATTTTCGTGTTTCTGCGAGACATTGCGTTTTTGCTTGTCTGTTTAACATGAAACAAAGAAAATCAAACTATCACAGGATGGATCGTGTTATCATGGGTAAAATATTCAGCCAGAAAAAGAACCTGCATCAGCTTTTCATATTCACTCCTAGACTCAGGAAATTACGCTAAAATGCAATAATTATTTAAAGTGCCCATATCGTCAAAATTTTTATTTTCTTATCTGATTCTATATATCACCCAATGAACTTCTGCGAAAGAAAAATGCGATTTGGATAAAATGCAATCTTTTTTAGAAGTCTTAAAAACGTTCAAATTTGCCGCCATTTTGGTCCACCATTCGCACCAGTCTTCCCCTGATTTGGAATGAGCTGTGACGTAGATTAAGGAACACGTGACTTCAGGCCGACTTATTTCGCTTGTTTTACCTCTGTAAATTAAATTTAGTAGCTCATACCAAATGCTGGAAAGGAGCATTTTGCATAGACTGCGAAGCTAAATTTACAGAGGTAAAACAAGCGAGATAAGTCAATCTTGAAGTCACGTGTTCCTTAATCTACGTCACAAATCTGAGCTCGTTGATGATGTGGTCAGCGGCACGGGTAGACCGCAATAAAATAGGATTTTTAGGTTTTTAAAACTTCATAGAAAAATCACTTTTTATCCAAATCGAAATTTTTTTCGCCAAAGTTCACTGCATGGAATATAGGATCAGATGGGAAAATAAAAATTTTGACGATATGGGCACTTTAAGCTACGTCATGAACACCCAAACTTGATTCTTTCCACATTGCCAGAATTTCATACGGTGGGGGCCTGGGTACGAGTCCGTGTATTATGGGATTAACAACGCAAGACCCATATATTC
>JAHPZR010047008.1:5000-10000 GCA_019787425.1 Platygyra sinensis | reverse complement strand
CATGTAGATTCCAAAAAGAAGCGATATTATCAGATTTCCTTCTATTTAATCAAGCACAACTAGTTGTAAACGTTCAGAAAAGTCCCCTTCGTCTTATTTCAGTATTCATGACTTCTCGCGATCTCGTCGTTCACTCTACGTTTCGCGAGCTTCGATCGGGCGCTTCGGGGCACAAAACCTCGAAGTTCGCTTCGCTTTCCTAGTTATTCTACCTTGCAACTCATGAGGCCGACTTGTGGCAAACCTAAACTAGTAGTCGTTGAAATACTTACTGGGAATAATTCGTGTATAGAGCGGTTTTCAATTGCGTGTCAAAACAAAACCAAAACAAAAGGAATCACCTACATGTAGCCACAAACGAAACGTACAGTCCAGCGAACACACAACATAGCATGGGGAAAATGTATGAACAAAACGAACAAAATAAAGACAGATTTCAAAAGTTTCACTGGTCATCTGAGCCGGGTTCGTCAAAGCTGGGTTAAGATAACCCAGGATTCAGGATTAGTGCGATATTATTTGAATTCAGCTGTGAAAGCTTAAAAAGCAATTTCAGTTTATTCGTGTCGTCTAAAATTTGATGATCAGAGAGAATGCCTTTGAACAAAAGAAAAAGACACCCGGATAATTTGAATTTCGTGACCCTGGGTTAGCGCTTATTGGTCTTCAAACAACTGGACAGTGATGAGAAATGAAAGATTTCTAATTTAATCTAGAATGTATTTACGAGCAGTACCTCCCGTGATGTTTGTAGATGAAACTATTGGGTCTAAGTAAAGAGAAAAAAAAAGACAAAATGATGTGTCAGATATACTAATCATTCAATACTTTCGTGGAAGAGTTCTGGTCATTTGGTCATTACCCAAGCAAGTGCCTTGGTTCCCCTGTTAGTAGCTACGGGCCAGGGGTCCGTTTCTCGAAAGTCCCGGTAACTTAACGGGCCCGAAATCATATATTGAAATCAAATTCTCAAGAAACGTAGAGTGTATTCTGACCTCTAATGAGGTTCATTTTGTTTTTTTAGCTGACGACTTTACTGCATCATTTTCAAAACTTTTGAAACTCCCGTCTGGAATGGAAAACAAAACGGCTTTACGGGCCCGGTAATTACCGGGAGCTTCGAGAAACGGGCCCCAGGTCTGATAATAAGTTTACGGAAAAACCGTTTCTAAAACTTGGGAAAGAAAAAATATTACACGGCGGGATGATAGAAAGACAGATTAGGGGGGAGGGGGACGTAAAGCAATGAACGATTGTGTAGAAGGGGGCTGAAGGCAGCAGGGACAATGGGAAATGAATAAGTGCAGACTAAAATCAACAGATAATGGATATTCAGGAGGTTTCAGTAAAAAACTAGTTATACAACGCTTTCGAGTAATATACCATAAATATCCCACGAGTCACTTGTAGTTTCTCACACGAGCTTTAACGTGAGTTTGTATACCAAGAAAATTTAAGGAACAACTTGGATGTTCCCATGGTATGCCACGAGAAATCATTACATAACTGTTTTATACTGCGGTACAATACATGCGACATACGCACGGAGCGCGAAGGAAAGCGGGGTGGATGTCCTACCGTCGATTATGACTGCTTTCCTGCACTCTGATTGGCTGTATTTTCTGTGACGTGGTATAAATATATTTATTCAATGAGTTCGCTGATACTGAGAGAAGAAGTAGTTGTACCTTCAACTATTAATCTTACGGTGCAGTTTGTACTTCCGTAACTGTTCGTTGCAACGCAAACAAACACTCCACTGTCGGATTTTTGAACGCGGTCGGTTATTCGTAGAAATCTGTAACTTTTCACTGTGTAACGTGCGGACGGTTGAAGAATGGTTTTACCGTTCTTATACCACGTGTAGTTCTGAGCGTCTTTCACGTTACAGACCAGTCTGACTTTTTCTTCACCCACGGGTTTGACAACCTTCGGAGGAGAAGACTGTTTGACTTGAGGAGGAACTGGAAAACAAAGCAGGAAGAGATAAAACAAGTCTCGCTACACGCATTACAGAACCTAAGTCCATGACAGACAACTTGACAACTTAGCAGAGAGCTCAAGTAAACCACGACGCTAAGGTACATACCCTTAATTTGAAAAAAAAAATAAATAAATAAATAAATAAAAACGGAGAGGTAAAGAATTTTCAGACCGGTACTCTTTCGTCATCAATCTCATATTCCAGTCTGGGTCCGCCACTACACTGATCTTACAGTTAACTCAACAAAAATTCTAAGAATAAAATAGTTTGCTTAAAACTGAGAGAGAAATATAATCTTTATTACCTGGCCGTGAATTTCGATGTGGGTCCTGCATTAGACCTAAAAAAAAAACCGAATAAAATTTGTTGAAACCTGAATGGCGACGTACTGACATTTAGAACAAACATACTTTCTTCCTGCTAGGCAAAGCCGGAATTTTTCTGTTCTCTAACTATTAACAATTATTGTCTGTGGGTAATTGGGGGTAAACACAACATTCTATAAACAATGGCTATAGGGCGCGCGTTGGTCCCAGATACTGGTGAAGTCAGAACGTGTTATCTTCGAGTTAATCGTTGTCAGATGAAAGCGCGTTCTACTTCTTGCAACTAGAAATTATTGAAACTCGAATACAGAATTAAAAATTTGTCATTGAATACAAGAACAACAACTTTATCTCACACCAGATTGAGAAGTGAAAGTGAATTTATAAGGCAACACTGAAGCAAAAATGATAGGCGTGCAGCCTACCCAAAATAACCGAAGAGTTAAAAATGCCGCGTAGGCAACCACTTGTAGAAATTAGACTTTTTAATGTATTACGGATTCGGGATAGTGATGAAGAAACTGTGGGAGATGCGGGATTCTGTGAAACAAGGAGCGGGAATGTGGGATCAGGACCCCCCCCCCCCCCCCCCCACCGCCTTCCAGACCCTGTGCCATTAGTATTATCATTATCATTATTATTATTATTATTATTATTATTATTATTATTATTATTATTATTATTATTATTATTATTATTATTATTATTATTATTATTATTATTATTATTATTATTATTATTATTATTATTATTATTATTATTATTATTCTCTCTTTTTTTTTGGTGGGGGGGGGGGGGGTAGGTTTTAATTTCAAATATTTAATATGAATGCTGAAATAGCCAGGGAAAAATTCTGGTGAAGGAAAACCCTTGCATGCAATATCTATTCAATCCCACGAACCACCCAACCCAACAGCAATAATAATTTCAATTGATTTCCTATCATAACGATTCAAAAATGTCTTGTGCAATCAATTGTTCACTGTTCAGTTCATAGGGTAACCGTGAGCATACTTAATATGCTTAACTTCTCCCCTTCGCCAGCATTATTACCATTTAGGTATAATAGTAATGTGTCCAACTGTTATTATTATAACAGAAAGCTGCACAGTATACGTATTTTTTCCACAGTCATTCTGAGCTACACAAGTGTAGAATCCAGCGTCGTCTTTCTGAACTCTCTTTATCTTTAAATATTTGTTCAATTTAAGTCTCATCCTCGGATGGTCCGTGGGAGGCGCGGTGGCCTCATGGTTAGTGTGCTCGTCTCCGGATCGAGCGGTCCGGGTTCGAGCCCTGGCCGGGGACATAGTACTGTGTTCTTGGGCAAGACACTTTACTCGCACAGTGCCCCTCTCCACCCAGGTGTATAAATGGGTACCGGCGAATTTAATGCTGGGGGGTAACCCTGCGATGGACTAGCATCCCATCCAGGGGGGAGTAGAAATACTCTCAGTCGCTTCATTCTAAGGAAACCGGGATAAGCTCCGGCCTGATGGGCCACTTGGCTCGTATGCAGACTTTACCTTTTTTACCTCGGATGGTCCAATGGACTAAATGTCTTGTTATTCTTTAGCCACGAAATGTTTACGCCATTTTCTTTAACTTGACAAGGAAGTCGAACATCCTTTCCTGCAATGACGTCAACAACCTTTGTCTCGTTTCCCTTCTTGTCACGGATATTAGGAAATCGAAGAAAAGAAATTTGATAAGAAATATCTACATTGTAACCATTGGTTTACAAGCAGCAGGTTGAGACTTCTTCAAATCTATTTTGTGCAGGTTTTGTTGACTAGGCAAACCGCCTACACACATCGATGCAGCAGCCACCCGTAAAACAGTCGATCTAGAAAACTTTTCCACTTAAGAGAGCAGGATGCGCGCTTGTACAAGACTACTGCAGTGTTTTTCTTAAGGAAATGTCTGCCTACGGGAGGTTTTCGGCGTCCGCGGCAGTGCAACTGTACTCGAGTTCAAGGAAAGAGGCATTGAAATAGAAAAGGAATGTAAGATCGGAAGTTTCTGAGTCATTTCTAGACTGTGAGCAGTTTATTCCTTTCCTCAGTTTTCCGTAAACAAAGCAAAGCGTCACAAAAATTAAGCAACAAGCGACTTCGTGCTCCCTCATCTCTGTTTCACCTAACCTGCGATCATACCTGTGGGGGAATTAGAAAGGATAGCCCCCACTGTCTCGTCTTCACTAGATTTTATTCTTCTCCTTTCCGATCCTTGCTAGATTTCACAACTCTTCAACTCGACTGATCCAAAAGATTACTTCGACTATAATGAATGAACTAAAATGAAGCTAAAATGAATCACAACAATTGTTTCTTATCTTCGCGGCACACCTTAGTTAAAACGCTTATTGGCTAGACACGAATCTTCCATACATAAGAATAACAAAGATTTCCGGACAAACATTCCACGATCACTATTTGATATCTATGCTATTATTCTGTTTCCGACATACCCTCCCACCCTGTATTTAGATGCGGGAAAGAAAAAACGCCTGATCGCAGGTTATACCTTTCATTTCCTTCATGGTTTTCACAAACGCCTATTACAAATTAAAGTAATCGAGAAAGGTCATTGGGAGACGTCAAGCAGTTCTTTTCGTTGGAAAAATAGAAACGATGTAAACTAAATTCTGCAGTTTAATGATCATATTTTTCACTTGAACTTTCGATATT
>JAHPZR010047007.1:25000-30000 GCA_019787425.1 Platygyra sinensis | reverse complement strand
ATACACTGCAAACAAACATCGTCAAACTTTCAGTCAGCCGAAGCCATGGTGTAATGACAGTGGTGTGTAGAAATTACACCACGGCAAGAGAGACTCTCTTGATCCAAACGTTGTAGTAAGTCCGGTAAATATTACACAGCACTTCCGAAATTAAATATACAAACATTTGCACCGGTATTTTTGGAGCGAAAGTTCTAACAAACGCGAAACAAATATTTTAGCTGTCTTGTGGTTTAAAATGCCTTTCGAAAGAGATGCTTTTCGCTTCAATCCGTTCGACACTTTCCGAGAAACGACTTTCAAACAGGTTAGAAATTCGAGTCTTGGCACTTTATGTTAATCATTCATCACTCATGCAGGGAAATGACACGAATTCTATTTTACGGCTTTGGAGAAGCACGTATAATTTTCCTGCCCAGTTTCCAATGCTAACAGTGCGGCAGTTTAAAACAAACATTTTTTTTCTCTTAACCCGCTAAATTTCCAATTTCTTATTCAGATGGACGCGACGTGATGACCGTTGGCCATTGCTTGCGTGATCATGGGAGCGAGACTAAAAATAACTTTGACAGCGTGACGGGAAGCTTAAAATAGATTGAAAAAGATTATCATAGGGCACGGGGATGTGTTCTCTCACCTGATAGTCTCTTGACCACGGCTATTACACCACGATAATGACGTCAAGGAGGTTGTTTCGTCACAACCCAGTGTCACGTGGTACAAATCAACCAATCAGAAATTCTGAATTCGTACAGTGTATGAAATTTGAATAATAATGGCAATATATAGCTGTTAACCCCAACCGTAGTGTCAGCCTTTCTAAGTTCAGATTCTTATACTTTCAAATGTTAGCATAACCCACTGACTGACAATCGGGTAATCGCGCAATCCGATGGGCTTAAAGCCGGTCACCGCACACGATGAGACTAGTCCCTTAGGGAAGGTACTTTTTTAATTGGGGGGGTGGGCCGGGGTATTTTAGAAATTTTTTGCGAAAAAAGTCGTGGCCCTCCCACTTCCCAGATTGGATTTATGCATGGCCCTTCACAAATACCTAAACAAAAGCATCTGACCCTCCCCCCATCTCCTCCAAGAAAAAGTAACCGGAAGTGAAAATAACTGACCGGAAGTGGTGCTCACATAACCGCGTGTCAAGAGAGAAATGGTCAACTATGTAAATTTTGCCAGAAGGATGAGACTACCAGTGCTCCACTTCCAACTCTACGACCATTTCCCGCCTATGCAAGCAATCAAACTTCCATTATCTTTCTTGGAGTGCAAACCCCACCAATGGCCATCAGCCGGACGACTTAATCTAGCCTCGAGCTCGGATTAAGCTATTGTTCGAGGAAAGTGAACTAGTCAGTGGGGATAGCGAAGCTATTAGAAAGTTCTCAGATAAATACATTGTCCCCGAAAAGCTTGTAGCAGAGTATGCTGAACACCTTGCCCGGATAAAAATGGGCAAGGAGAAGAGAAGAGGAAAGAGGAGACTGAAAGGGAGCGAATGGAACGGCTGAACAGGGAGTACAATGACATTGACTGGGCTGGACTGCACAACTCCGATAAGCTGTCGTCCTTGGGGTGGACAGGCTATCCTTGTACTTCCTCCCATCACAAGATCACCTTCAAAGCGAAGAAAGCTGAAAAGGTCGCATTGATCAAAGCGCACATTGGCATGTTATTGTACGATTCCTGAATGGAGTGTCAACAACCTCGGAAGACCCCGCTTAGAAATGTGCTGTAGCAAGTGACTTCGTCACTTTCCGAGGTGGAAACTGACTCGAAAAGTGATGTAGTACATTGAGTTCTCAAGTAGTTCAAGTAACGATTTATCACCGGAGACTGACTTAAAACCAGAACCACGCGCACAAACATTACCGCCGTCAAAATATGGACGAAAGCGGGCACAGGTCGAGAAAGACAACTACGTTAGTTGGGACAAGTTAGCTTTTTGACATAATATTTTGACACCTGTATAAAATAATTTAGATTAATTTTGACTGGTAACTTTGCTGGTATATATAAGTTTTAGGTTTCTGTACACTTCGCCTGTTTGTTAACGAATAAAAGTCAACTAACCGACATGGAGTAATTTTTTCGTTGCCAAAAAAAAACTGTATGACCCTCCCCCGGTTGCATGTAAAACAGGTTTGACCCTCCTCAATTTGTAAAATATTTACTAATGACCCTCCCCTCCGAAGCCCCGGCCCACCCCCTCCAATAAAAAACGTACCTTCCCCTACAGCAAGCCTCGGGGACAAGTCCCATCGTGTGAACTGGTCAAGTTTAGCATAGTTAATAGATATTAACTATGGGTTTAGCTTCAAAATCCGGCCATAGGGTCCAAAGTTTGGTCCCTGCGACTAGTCCCACGGTTTCAAACCAGTTTGCATTTTTGGGACAAGTCTCTGCGACTTGTTTCTCGAAACGTTTCGTGTGAACTGTTCGTGAGACAAGTCCCTTCGTTTAAACTTTCCACGGGACTAGTTGCAGGGACTAGTCACAGTATAGGGTCATCTCGTGTGTGCCGACCTTAACAGGGGTGAGAACCGAAAAGGGCCAATCGATAGCCGACTGTGTCAGTGAAGTCTAATCCCATTTTGTCTGTGATCACGTCATCTGTGATATTTTACTGAACAGACACACGGCAACATGGAATCTTCTTGCTTTATATAACAAAGAAACAAAAAAGAATGTTGACGTCATCTGTGTGTCTGTCGTCAAAAACAAGTAGCAACAAAGGTCTTTCACTACTGTTTTTATGGGCAGTCTTCCGGATGGTACCCAAGTTGTGCTAATGAGGGCCCGGAATAAGGGTCTTTAACTCCACATTTTAAAGAGAAAGTATAATTTTTATCAGCACAAATCTACCGGCGTTCTATCATGAATGCCGTTCTCTTATTATGGGTTACGCTACTCGGTAACAATTCTGGTTGGCCAGGTAGGCTCGATTTCCCTCACTCTCTCGAGTCTGGTCTACCGATTTATCCTCAGGATGACGAGTGAAAGCTTCTGTTCCTACTCGAGCCAAGGTTGTAGATAGTGAGTATAAACAAAATGGTGCTTGGTTGTTAACAAATGGAGGCCGCCTCTTTGCGTTTTCGAAGTGTCTGTGAAGAGGATCTAGATAACGTTCTGAAGACTAGTACAGGCGCTATTGATTTCTATGAGAATAGGCGGCCTACTGAGCTCCAGCTGTGAGATGATCAGTGACGACGAAAATAGAGTTTGTATGTGAATATTTACGTTATCGGTCTCCGGAAGTAAAAAAATTGTCAAGTTGTTAATAAAAATTCCTGACGTTACCACCGCTTGCTTTGCTGAAACGAGTCATTAATAATAATTTAACTTTCAGAATGGGAAACTTATAAAAAGGAAACGCTTAGAAAACAAAGCCATCACGTCTGTAAAAAGACACCGTTGTAGAACGTGTCAGACAAAACAATTCTTTCATGGCTTTTATTTACAATCCGCTGAAATATGCTGAAATGAGACAAAACGAATAGCTACAGCGCAAAGAATATCGGGAAGCATGTAACAGATATCCTTGCCCAGTCCTTTGGAAGTAATCTTGTTTTAGAGGAAGAAACCAAAATTGTAACGTTTATGCTTCAACAAATGGCTAATATCATGGCCAAAAAACCCCGCAACTTCCATGTTTAGTTTTGTGCTGCTAACGAAGGCCGTACTTTAATATGAGGTGAAGTTTTGATGCGGAAGGCTAGTCAAGCGAGACATAACGATTGCATTCCGTAACTAAACAAAAGATGGCGGAGGTTGGTTCTAAGATGTATTTCCGGGTGGCTTTCATCTCGTTACTTCTTTCTTTGGCTTCAGGTGAGCTCAGTATTTTTGCAATATGTGAAACAGTTAAATTTTGTTCGATTTAGATGCGTTTTTAATTATGGATAATATTATCGAATGTGATTTTGACAATTCAGTAAGTGAGCGCTTCATGTCTCTTGAAAGGTTTCTGCGAGCTTAATTTACGCAAAGTGAGCTCTGTTTGAGCTTATTGTCTTTTCTCAGGACTTTCGCACTGCACGAGGCGGTGTTTCATCATGCATAGCGTAACAATATACAATATTACAAGGAGATCAAAATAAGGGAGGTCGTGCATAACGGAACAATATATGCTTCTGATAAATAGACATTGTTGTTGTTGCTGCATGACTTCAAGCCCAACTGTTTCCGTACTGTGACCTTGATTTCTATTCGCTCTAATTAACGATTAGATTACGAGCTCGAGATTTCTATGAAGTTATAGTTCATGAATCAACTATCACCTCACAGGATAATTTAACTGTTTTACTAGAATTCTAACTGAAATAATAGCAAATTACAGTTTCCAATTATTTTTCTCTGCATTATTGAACTTCACAAAATCGCACAGTCTGAATTCGAAAATTGCAATTGTTTATGTACATACTCTTTTTTCAATTATTTCAATTTTTTAAGTCAAAACACAGTTCATGACCTTCATTTAGGGTGCGTTTCTTTGAGAAAATCCAAGATTGGATTCTTAAATCCGAACGAATCCGAAAACGGATTTTGCATTTCTTTACTAAACAGATCAATCCAAGATCTTTCAGATCATGGTGAATCAAAGGAACCCGAAGAATCCACCCTGGAAGTGGATTTTTCGGTTTCGTCGACATACCATGATCCGAAAGATCTTGGATTGATCTGTTTAATAAAAAAAAACGCAAAATCCATTTTCAGATTCCTTAGATTGAAAAATCCAATCTTTGATTTTCTTAAAGAAATGCACCTTTAGTCTTTGAGCAGCAACTTAATCCATTCTATTTAAATGTTCCTCTAAAACTTTAGGGTAGTGAATGTTACCCAGAAAATTGTGCATCTTGGAAATTTTTGTTTCAGCCTCAAAATTGCAGAAGCTTTTGTGATGAGTCACAAAGTCTAGTTTTTCATGTGTTTCTTTCGGTCTCGGTGTCTTGAATATTTGCGCCAAGGTCTCGGAGTCTCGAAGTCACCTC
>JAHPZR010047007.1:15000-20000 GCA_019787425.1 Platygyra sinensis | reverse complement strand
TCGTTTACAAGACGAACCCCATGGACCAAGCGCGAGCTCCCAAAGGGAGAGTGTGGAGAAAAAAATCTGAAGGTCTCAAACAAGGGTGCTTGGCTAAGGGGAGTAAAGCTGGAACGGGAGGAAAAGTTGCCAAGATGATGGTAGCAATAAGTCACGGTAGAGGCGTACTGACCTGCGAGAGATACGAAAAAATGGATGCGCAATATTACATCTTTTATTGACCAACATCATAGTTTTGACACCATGTTTGAACGATCTGGTAAAGGATTTAATCGACTATGGTTGCAGGACGGGGACCCCTCACAAAACAGCAAATCAGCCCGTGATACTATGGCTCGTTGTCACGCTGAACTTTTAAAAATAGCGCCACGAAGTCCAGACTTAAATCCGATTGAGAACATTTTCCACATTGTATCTAGGAAGTTGCAAAAAGATGCAATTGATCAGAGCATTACACGTGAGTCATATCAAGAGTTCTGCGATAGAGTGCAGAGAACAATCTATGATATTTCTCATCACCTGATTGATAAAACTATAGAATCTATGATTACTCGCATAGCCAACATAATACGAAATAATGGTGAAAGGCTTAAGTATTAGACATTTCTTTGTCGCCTGTTGAACATGTTCAAAATGATACCTATACACGTTTTAGTGATGGTTTACGATATATTTCAAACGATTTATGATTAGTTTGTGATGATTAAAAACGGTTTTTTACGATTCTGGCCATCAGTCAGATAAAGAATTATCTCTGTATATTATTTTAATGTTTGCCACAAAACCGCGGTAAACCGTAGAAAATCGACGGTATCATGCTGTAAACCGTCCAAATTTATTTCTTAATAGATGGAAATCGTTAAACATTGTCTTGTATAAAAGAAAACGATTGTACAGCAATAAAAAATGCACTCAGCAAATCTCTGTAGTCTTCGCCTGACAAAGTTAAGACCTTTAAAATAACACTAACCAAGACATGAAGCTGAATGGTGCACTGATGTAGCGCGTGGCTCGCGAGGGTAATAGGATGAGAGGACCCTCAGTTCAAAACTGCGGTTTGATCTGCTAATTTTTTTTCCTCCGTTAATCCTGGTCGGTTAACTTGTTTACATTTGTTACGTTGGTCCTTTGGCCCATCACATAATAAAATATGACTTGCATTAATTTCGAGGGAATTTTTGTTGTTCTTTTTCTTTATAAACACAGGGTAATTAATGATGTAGCTGAAATACAGTGTTTAATTGGGGGTCTTATGGAGTTTTGCTCAATTCACAGTTACACATGGTGTATTTACATGGAATAATTAACACTGAGTTCAGAGTTAAATTGGTTTCTTTATTCATTCTGTAGTCGACAAGCGCATTTCCCGCACTTCAGAACTAATATATATTTCTAAAAAAAATGAAAAGCTTCTTATGCGATTTTATTTTCGCTCAATGTAATGTTATCAATTGTGGAGAATAAGTTCTGCAAAAGCATCGTGCACACGACAGAACAGTGATCTGATCCCTTTGGGCGATTTGCTTTCGAAATTGAAAGGAATGTCATCGCACTGCCATCATTTCTGTTTCCTGTTCGTCGATAACTCCTGCCTTGACGTACCCAAAGTCGTGTTTTGTAGTGCAGAAAATAGGCGTGTCCGCAACGAACTCAAGGTCCTTAGAGAAGTGAGACTTCGGGGCAGGAAGGTGTACAGGTTGTCCCTCGAGCATCAGTAGGAAATCATGCCATTGAATGACTTGACTATTCCATCTGAAGTCATTCAAAAAAATTACCTCGGCTTTTTCTGCCCCAACCTAAGCGAAGGTAGATGTAGCAGGATTACTAAATGACTTAAAAACAACATTTATAGGATTCAAAAGAAATGTTTTTCCCGTATTTGCAGGACCCTTGATTAAAATGTTTCTGTGTTTTCCTCTTCCTTTCTCTAAAAGATTTCTAACAGCCTTGCTGAAGATGTCTGCGGAAACGTCGTTCCATGTGAGCAGTTGTTTGGCACGCTGCAGCCACTGGTTTTAAAATGTGATGGCCCCAAAGCAAAGATAGTACAGTGGACGTGCTGTCAGGAGAAACACAAAAAGGGAGGAACACACTATCACATGGCAATTAAGCTAGACAGAATCTTGAACGGTGGCTACCTATTCGCCAATATTTGAGACAGGAGTGGAATGTCAATGTTCACTTCTCAAATCGCCATGTCAACTACTACAGTGCTTGGCTTTACACAACGAAGGAAGACAAAGAATTTCTCCAGTCATCCAATCATCCAGATTTGGTCAGCTCGGGGCCACCCAAAACAATGTCAGCCAGTAAAGCTCGTGTGAAACGACAACGGGTAGAAACAGGGAATCCATCTAAGGATTCTGCAAGTGAAGAGGAATAAGTAATAGAGGGCCAAGAAGAAGAGGAACAAGGAGGCGGTTCTTCTACTAGTAGAGGGTCGGCTAGAAAATCGGCTAAACGAAGGCGATCCCAGCGCCTGAGCTCTTTTCAAGTGTCTACTATAGTAGTCTCAAAACAAATAAAATCTCGAACCGAGTTACTGGCACTCGCAAGCGCCCAAAAAGCAGAGGGAAAAACGGATCTGGCCGAATTCATCGTCAACAGAGGAACAAAAGTAGTGGAAGAGGTCATAGCAACTGCGTGGGAAATGGAGGAGGCAAGTGAAGTGTTAGAGAGGAGTAAACTGTCCAGAGTGGAGATTTTGGAAAAGGCCCTAGATAACCCGTGTGACGAAAATTGCAACGGACAGTGGCTGCAGCGTGCCAAACAACTGCTCACATGGAACGACGTTTCCGCAGACATCTTCAGCAAGGCTGTTAGAAATCTTTTAGAGAAAGGAAGAGGAAAACACAGAAACATTTTAATCAAGGGTCCTGCAAATACGGGAAAAACATTTCTTTTGAATCCTATAAATGTTGTTTTTAAGTCATTTAGTAATCCTGCTACATCTACCTTCGCTTAGGTTGGGGCAGAAAAAGCCGAGGTAATTTTTTTGAATGACTTCAGATGGAATAGTCAAGTCATTCAATGGCATGATTTCCTACTGATGCTCGAGGGACAACCTGTACACCTTCCTGCCCCGAAGTCTCACTTCTCTAAGGACCTTGAGTTCGTTGCGGACACGCCTATTTTCTGCACTACAAAACACGACTTTGGGTACGTCAAGGCAGGAGTTATCGACGAACAGGAAACAGAAATGATGGCAGTGCGATGACATTCCTTTCAATTTCGAAAGCAAATCGCCCAAAGGGATCAGATCACTGTTCTGTCGTGTGCACGATGCTTTTGCAGAACTTATTCTCCACAATTGATAACATTACATTGAGCGAAAATAAAATCGCATAAGAAGCTTTTCATTTTTTTTAGAAATATATATTAGTTCTGAAGTGCGGGAAATGCGCTTGTCGACTACAGAATGAATAAAGAAACCAATTTAACTCTGAACTCAGTGTTAATTATTCCATGTAAATACACCATGTGTAACTGTGAATTGAGCAAAACTCCATAAGACCCCCAATTAAACACTGTATTTCAGCTACATCATTAATTACCCTGTGTTTATAAAGAAAAAGAACAACAAAAATTCCCTCGAAATTAATGCAAGTCATATTTTATTATGTGATGGGCCAAAGGACCAACGTAACAAATGTAAACAAGTTAACCGACCAGGATTAACGGAGGAAAAAAAATTAGCAGATCAAACCGCAGTTTTGAACTGAGGGTCCTCTCATCCTATTACCCTCGCGAGCCACGCGCTACATCAGTGCACCATTCAGCTTCATGTCTTGGTTAGTGTTATTTTAAAGGTCTTAACTTTGTCAGGCGAAGACTACAGAGATTTGCTGAGTGCATTTTTTATTGCTGTACAATCGTTTTCTTTTATACAAGACAATGTTTAACGATTTCCATCTATTAAGAAATAAATTTGGACGGTTTACAGCATGATACCGTCGATTTTCTACGGTTTACCGCGGTTTTGTGGCAAACATTAAAATAATATACAGAGATAATTCTTTATCTGACTGATGGCCAGAATCGTAAAAAACCGTTTTTAATCATCACAAACTAATCATAAATCGTTTGAAATATATCGTAAACCATCACTAAAACGTGTATAGGTATCATTTTGAACATGTTCAACAGGCGACAAAGAAATGTCTAATACTTAAGCCTTTCACCATTATTTCGTATTATGTTGGCTATGCGAGTAATCATAGATTCTATAGTTTTATCAATCAGGTGATGAGAAATATCATAGATTGTTCTCTGCACTCTATCGCAGAACTCTTGATATGACTCACGTGTAATGCTCTGATCAATTGCATCTTTTTGCAACTTCCTAGATACAATGTGGAAAATGTTCTCAATCGGATTTAAGTCTGGACTTCGTGGCGCTATTTTTAAAAGTTCAGCGTGACAACGAGCCATAGTATCACGGGCTGATTTGCTGTTTTGTGAGGGGTCCCCGTCCTGCAACCATAGTCGATTAAATCCTTTACCAGATCGTTCAAACATGGTGTCAAAACTATGATGTTGGTCAATAAAAGATGTAATATTGCGCATCCATTTTTTCGTATCTCTCGCAGGTCAGTACGCCTCTACCGTGACTTATTGCTACCATCATCTTGGCAACTTTTCCTCCCGTTCCAGCTTTACTCCCCTTAGCCAAGCACCCTTGTTTGAGACCTTCAGATTTTTTTCTCCACACTCTCCCTTTGGGAGCTCGCGCTTGGTCCATGGGGTTCGTCTTGTAAACGAAAGAGACTCAATCTAAGTAAAACGCTAGATTGTCGGTCCAAACAGTCGGCGGATAATTTTCTTGCATCTTTCGAGCAAATTCTACTCTTTTCGCCTTGTCCGCTTCACTCATCAGTCCCTTTTTACGAGCCTGCAGGAAGAAGTACCCCTTTCTGTTCAACAAGCGTCGGACAGTTCGATCACTGACATAGCGAATTCCTGCCCTGTCCATAAGACGCCGCGAAGTAAATGAGCCCTCT
>JAHPZR010047007.1:5000-10000 GCA_019787425.1 Platygyra sinensis | reverse complement strand
AAGAAAATCAAAGATTGGATTTTTCAATCTAAGGAATCTGAAAATGGATTTTGCGTTTTTTTTTATTAAACAGATCAATCCAAGATCTTTCGGATCATGGTATGTCGACGAAACCGAAAAATCCACTTCCAGGGTGGATTCTTCGGGTTCCTTTGATTCACCATGATCTGAAAGATCTTGGATTGATCTGTTTAGTAAAGAAATGCAAAATCCGTTTTCGGATTCGTTCGGATTTAAGAATCCAATCTTGGATTTTCTCAAAGAAACGCACCCTAAATGAAGGTCATGAACTGTGTTTTGACTTAAAAAATTGAAATAATTGAAAAAAGAGTATGTACATAAACAATTGCAATTTTCGAATTCAGACTGTGCGATTTTGTGAAGTTCAATAATGCAGAGAAAAATAATTGGAAACTGTAATTTGCTATTATTTCAGTTAGAATTCTAGTAAAACAGTTAAATTATCCTGTGAGGTGATAGTTGATTCATGAACTATAACTTCATAGAAATCTCGAGCTCGTAATCTAATCGTTAATTAGAGCGAATAGAAATCAAGGTCACAGTACGGAAACAGTTGGGCTTGAAGTCATGCAGCAACAACAACAATGTCTATTTATCAGAAGCATATATTGTTCCGTTATGCACGACCTCCCTTATTTTGATCTCCTTGTAATATTGTATATTGTTACGCTATGCATGATGAAACACCGCCTCGTGCAGTGCGAAAGTCCTGAGAAAAGACAATAAGCTCAAACAGAGCTCACTTTGCGTAAATTAAGCTCGCAGAAACCTTTCAAGAGACATGAAGCGCTCACTTACTGAATTGTCAAAATCACATTCGATAATATTATCCATAATTAAAAACGCATCTAAATCGAACAAAATTTAACTGTTTCACATATTGCAAAAATACTGAGCTCACCTGAAGCCAAAGAAAGAAGTAACGAGATGAAAGCCACCCGGAAATACATCTTAGAACCAACCTCCGCCATCTTTTGTTTAGTTACGGAATGCAATCGTTATGTCTCGCTTGACTAGCCTTCCGCATCAAAACTTCACCTCATATTAAAGTACGGCCTTCGTTAGCAGCACAAAACTAAACATGGAAGTTGCGGGGTTTTTTGGCCATGATATTAGCCATTTGTTGAAGCATAAACGTTACAATTTTGGTTTCTTCCTCTAAAACAAGATTACTTCCAAAGGACTGGGCAAGGATATCTGTTACATGCTTCCCGATATTCTTTGCGCTGTAGCTATTCGTTTTGTCTCATTTCAGCATATTTCAGCGGATTGTAAATAAAAGCCATGAAAGAATTGTTTTGTCTGACACGTTCTACAACGGTGTCTTTTTACAGACGTGATGGCTTTGTTTTCTAAGCGTTTCCTTTTTATAAGTTTCCCATTCTGAAAGTTAAATTATTATTAATGACTCGTTTCAGCAAAGCAAGCGGTGGTAACGTCAGGAATTTTTATTAACAACTTGACAATTTTTTTACTTCCGGAGACCGATAACGTAAATATTCACATACAAACTCTATTTTCGTCGTCACTGATCATCTCACAGCTGGAGCTCAGTAGGCCGCCTATTCTCATAGAAATCAATAGCGCCTGTACTAGTCTTCAGAACGTTATCTAGATCCTCTTCACAGACACTTCGAAAACGCAAAGAGGCGGCCTCCATTTGTTAACAACCAAGCACCATTTTGTTTATACTCACTATCTACAACCTTGGCTCGAGTAGGAACAGAAGCTTTCACTCGTCATCCTGAGGATAAATCGGTAGACCAGACTCGAGAGAGTGAGGGAAATCGAGCCTACCTGGCCAACCAGAATTGTTACCGAGTAGCGTAACCCATAATAAGAGAACGGCATTCATGATAGAACGCCGGTAGATTTGTGCTGATAAAAATTATACTTTCTCTTTAAAATGTGGAGTTAAAGACCCTTATTCCGGGCCCTCATTAGCACAACTTGGGTACCATCCGGAAGACTGCCCATAAAAACAGTAGTGAAAGACCTTTGTTGCTACTTGTTTTTGACGACAGACACACAGATGACGTCAACATTCTTTTTTGTTTCTTTGTTATATAAAGCAAGAAGATTCCATGTTGCCGTGTGTCTGTTCAGTAAAATATCACAGATGACGTGATCACAGACAAAATGGGATTAGACTTCACTGACACAGTCGGCTATCGATTGGCCCTTTTCGGTTCTCACCCCTGTTAAGGTCGGCACACACGAGATGACCCTATACTGTGACTAGTCCCTGCAACTAGTCCCGTGGAAAGTTTAAACGAAGGGACTTGTCTCACGAACAGTTCACACGAAACGTTTCGAGAAACAAGTCGCAGAGACTTGTCCCAAAAATGCAAACTGGTTTGAAACCGTGGGACTAGTCGCAGGGACCAAACTTTGGACCCTATGGCCGGATTTTGAAGCTAAACCCATAGTTAATATCTATTAACTATGCTAAACTTGACCAGTTCACACGATGGGACTTGTCCCCGAGGCTTGCTGTAGGGGAAGGTACGTTTTTTATTGGAGGGGGTGGGCCGGGGCTTCGGAGGGGAGGGTCATTAGTAAATATTTTACAAATTGAGGAGGGTCAAACCTGTTTTACATGCAACCGGGGGAGGGTCATACAGTTTTTTTTTGGCAACGAAAAAATTACTCCATGTCGGTTAGTTGACTTTTATTCGTTAACAAACAGGCGAAGTGTACAGAAACCTAAAACTTATATATACCAGCAAAGTTACCAGTCAAAATTAATCTAAATTATTTTATACAGGTGTCAAAATATTATGTCAAAAAGCTAACTTGTCCCAACTAACGTAGTTGTCTTTCTCGACCTGTGCCCGCTTTCGTCCATATTTTGACGGCGGTAATGTTTGTGCGCGTGGTTCTGGTTTTAAGTCAGTCTCCGGTGATAAATCGTTACTTGAACTACTTGAGAACTCAATGTACTACATCACTTTTCGAGTCAGTTTCCACCTCGGAAAGTGACGAAGTCACTTGCTACAGCACATTTCTAAGCGGGGTCTTCCGAGGTTGTTGACACTCCATTCAGGAATCGTACAATAACATGCCAATGTGCGCTTTGATCAATGCGACCTTTTCAGCTTTCTTCGCTTTGAAGGTGATCTTGTGATGGGAGGAAGTACAAGGATAGCCTGTCCACCCCAAGGACGACAGCTTATCGGAGTTGTGCAGTCCAGCCCAGTCAATGTCATTGTACTCCCTGTTCAGCCGTTCCATTCGCTCCCTTTCAGTCTCCTCTTTCCTCTTCTCTTCTCCTTGCCCATTTTTATCCGGGCAAGGTGTTCAGCATACTCTGCTACAAGCTTTTCGGGGACAATGTATTTATCTGAGAACTTTCTAATAGCTTCGCTATCCCCACTGACTAGTTCACTTTCCTCGAACAATAGCTTAATCCGAGCTCGAGGCTAGATTAAGTCGTCCGGCTGATGGCCATTGGTGGGGTTTGCACTCCAAGAAAGATAATGGAAGTTTGATTGCTTGCATAGGCGGGAAATGGTCGTAGAGTTGGAAGTGGAGCACTGGTAGTCTCATCCTTCTGGCAAAATTTACATAGTTGACCATTTCTCTCTTGACACGCGGTTATGTGAGCACCACTTCCGGTCAGTTATTTTCACTTCCGGTTACTTTTTCTTGGAGGAGATGGGGGGAGGGTCAGATGCTTTTGTTTAGGTATTTGTGAAGGGCCATGCATAAATCCAATCTGGGAAGTGGGAGGGCCACGACTTTTTTCGCAAAAAATTTCTAAAATACCCCGGCCCACCCCCCCAATTAAAAAAGTACCTTCCCTAAGGGACTAGTCTCATCGTGTGCGGTGACCGGCTTTAAGCCCATCGGATTGCGCGATTACCCGATTGTCAGTCAGTGGGTTATGCTAACATTTGAAAGTATAAGAATCTGAACTTAGAAAGGCTGACACTACGGTTGGGGTTAACAGCTATATATTGCCATTATTATTCAAATTTCATACACTGTACGAATTCAGAATTTCTGATTGGTTGATTTGTACCACGTGACACTGGGTTGTGACGAAACAACCTCCTTGACGTCATTATCGTGGTGTAATAGCCGTGGTCAAGAGACTATCAGGTGAGAGAACACATCCCCGTGCCCTATGATAATCTTTTTCAATCTATTTTAAGCTTCCCGTCACGCTGTCAAAGTTATTTTTAGTCTCGCTCCCATGATCACGCAAGCAATGGCCAACGGTCATCACGTCGCGTCCATCTGAATAAGAAATTGGAAATTTAGCGGGTTAAGAGAAAAAAAATGTTTGTTTTAAACTGCCGCACTGTTAGCATTGGAAACTGGGCAGGAAAATTATACGTGCTTCTCCAAAGCCGTAAAATAGAATTCGTGTCATTTCCCTGCATGAGTGATGAATGATTAACATAAAGTGCCAAGACTCGAATTTCTAACCTGTTTGAAAGTCGTTTCTCGGAAAGTGTCGAACGGATTGAAGCGAAAAGCATCTCTTTCGAAAGGCATTTTAAACCACAAGACAGCTAAAATATTTGTTTCGCGTTTGTTAGAACTTTCGCTCCAAAAATACCGGTGCAAATGTTTGTATATTTAATTTCGGAAGTGCTGTGTAATATTTACCGGACTTACTACAACGTTTGGATCAAGAGAGTCTCTCTTGCCGTGGTGTAATTTCTACACACCACTGTCATTACACCATGGCTTCGGCTGACTGAAAGTTTGACGATGTTTGTTTGCAGTGTATTCAATTTGAATAATAAAAATGTTAACGCACTCATTGCTCGTGAATTATCGGGATTTACCTGCACTCGTTCACTATGAACTCGAAATTTTCAATACCGCAAGAGGCGGCCTCGTGCGGTATTGAAATTTCTCGTTCATTGTTACTGTAAATATTTTGTCAGGCACGGCCTGACTTCTTCTGGGAATGTTTCAACTGAGCGTCAGTACAATTTAAACAACCAAGATAAAAGCCTATAGTA
>JAHPZR010047004.1:0-10791 GCA_019787425.1 Platygyra sinensis | reverse complement strand
CCAAGGAGAGGCTCCTGAAATAGGCTAGTTTCGAATTGTGCAGAAACAAAAGAACAGAGTCGAGGTTCAGGGGAATAATTAGCATTTTGTATTGTTCATAGCAAAGGAAAATGCAAATTATTCCCCTTAACCTCGACTCTGTTCTTTTGTTTCTGCACAATTCGAAACTAGCCTATTACACGGTCGCTGGAAAACGGATCTGGCGAAGGATATGTACATCAAAGAATCAGTAGACCAAAGATTAAGTTTTGTTAAGAATCTAGGCTTATAATATCATGTAATATTATAATATCGGTGTTAATAAATGCCAAGGTTGTACTTATGCGATACAACTTCCTATATTGTTTGTGTCGTCATTTAGCTGGTAGTAAGAAAATTATTTTCATTCGGATGAGCTGGCGAAGGAGAATGAAAGTTATTTTTTCTTTATAATTGGTAAAATGACAAAATTTGGGGTGGGCGTTAGGGTAGGCCATAGGGTAGGCCACAGGGTGGGCCATGGCCCGGGCCAGGGTTTGAAACCCAGCCCAGGTTTTGTATACACCCAGTTTATGGAGAGCCTTACAGTCAAACTCACGAAACTGTGAACACCTAAAATATGTCTGGAATGTTTATTGCGTTAGAGGTACAGTATAACCAATCATGGGCAAGATCTTCAACCACAGAAAACAAAGAAACATGTAGAGTTTCCATCGGTCAATGAACTAATTTGTTCAATTTCAAAAGGACTCAAAATAGATCCTCTATTTCAGTTATACAATAAATTAGATAATTGCTGATAAAGGCTTTTTAAGCACTAGCAAATAACGTCTGAGATATCTTTAACATGAGAAAACTTTTTCCCCATAACCAATAAGCTGGACTGATGTAACGAGTGGCTGTTGAACCACTCAAGCTTGAACAATCAAAATCAGTGCTCTTATTATTCATTAATTTGATAACGACAAAAAGCGACAAGTGGTATTGATGAAAATTGAAATCTACCATGATTGTATTTTGTAATATGTGAATCAAGTGCAAATTTATTTGCGAAGGAACAGCAGAAAATTGAGGTCTTTAATGTTTGCCACAAGTAATTGCAAAATTAGCAAACATTTGCATTTATTGTTGTCAAACTTTCCCAGGTGCTTCGATCACTGAACCACTTTGCCCAAAGGATTATAATTATTTGCTAAAATAGAGTCGCTAGATTACCAAAAATGTGATACCAAGGTTAGCCAACCAACAAAATTTTAAATATGTAATTCATCCCTATTAATATTAATAGCAGTGTCAAATTAATTGTCGCATCACATGAGTAACCGCAGTACGAGTCGGCGTGATTCTTGTGATCTAAAATCCCACAAACTAATTACTGGATGTGGTTCTCGATACAAAATGATACAAATTTAACAATTATTTAGGGTGTATCTTGGAACAAAGCAAAAACCAAAAGTATACAATCATGCAACTATAGTTTTGTGACCGATTCAGTACATCCATTTTCTGTGGTTTCTGTGGCTGAATTAAGATCTCACTTGTGATTGGTCAGATACACAATAAACCTTCCAGACATATTTAAGGTGTTCACGGTTTTATGAGTTTGACTGCAATTTAGTATTTCTTTAGTGTTTCCTGTGTTTTAAGGATGGAAAATTTTGCTTGAACCCCTAACAAGCAAACTTCTCTTTTTCAAGGTGTGCATCTATTTATCACACCCACCTTAGACTTGGTCTTTCTTGTCTAAGTGAATATTTGTTTAAAATTAACCATTGTGCATCGCTTTTTTGCGAGTGCTGTCTGACTCTGATTCAGTGAAACACTTCTTTTTCTTTTGCCCCAGGTATATGCTGCTCAAAGTAATGTTCTCCTTACCTCTGCTGCTAATATTCTCGTTGAAACGTGGTCATTAAGCAGCAATGCTGGGAATATTAATTTTTCATTGTACTGAGCTCTGTAAATTTGTGCAAATTATTCTGCCCAATGTCTGAAGCTTGTTAAATTGCACAGCCTGTAGACCTAAAACTTTGAAAAGTGTCTTCTTTATTTATCAAATTAATTTGTTATTGTGTGACAGTGCAAACAAGGAATACCAGCTCTAGACCTCTGTGTCTACTTTTTTCCAATTTAATTAATTATAAAAAGATCTTCCTTTCTTTGCTGAAGCAATGTCATCCATTAATGCAATAGGCCTGTTAGGAAAATTATTTCAAATATTATCCTTGCAACTTTTTCATGAAATATATTATGATGACACTTCAGTGTGGACTGAAGAAAAGAGTTACACTTTTGCAGTATCTAAATTAAAACTATTTGCATTAAATCTACTGGCTTTGCTTTTTTCCTCAGTTTGTGCTGAATGTGCTGGTCCAAATATAGACATCCTGATCTTCCCTTTAGGTCTTAAAACTGTTTACGTTCCAGTTAGTAGCTTTTCTTTTATTGTCCTTAGTCTATATTGAATGTACTGGCTATTTATACACAAATTGTGATGTCAAGTGGCAAACATGCATGTTTGAATCTTGGTAAACATGCATATCCAGGGCTGTCATTAAGGGCCGTAACCTGTAGCACCAGCTGTTACAGCTGAGAATGATTGATTTTCCCTCGATGCCACGGGTGAAATTGCCTGTTGTCAAAAGAATTCATCCATAAAGTAAACAAATATCACTGACTATTAATGTAAATTTTACAGATGAAGAGCCACCTTTCAGTGGAAGTACAGAGTGCACTGTGATAAAGTCATCATTACGATTATGATGATGATGATGTATGAGTGTGGAGAATATGGCTACAGGTGACTAACAACTTAGTGACAGCCCTGCCATGTTCCCAAGCTTCCTCTTTTTAAAGAACAGTCAGTAGATCTGATCTTGATCTTGCCCTTAGGCCATGAAAGGTATGCAGTCTTGAGTGATATTATTAGGGGACTTCAGATCTAAATCTAAATCTAAATATCATTACGTCGGCAAAATCGTGGGACGACACCACGCCAACTCTAAAATGCTAATAAATAAAACTATACTAAAATATACAAAAATAACAGTAATAAAAGCTAAAATACTGATAAAAATTATACTAAATTAATTTGCTTTTAAAAATAAAAAAAGATCGGCTAGACACAGTTTCTTGTGGAAGTTTGTTCCATTCAGTTCTTGTTCTGGGAAAAAAGGAAAATCTAAAAATATCTTTATGCCCTTTCGGTACAATAAATTTAAAATCATGGCTTCCCCGAGTCCTCCTTTCTCTGTTTGTTATCAAATAATCCCCCCAGTCCCCATCTAGGAGGCCGTGGCACATCTTGTATATAGTGGAGAGCCTTGCGAGATTTGAGTACGAGTACGAGATCGAGTACGAGAACGACTTTTCAGTTCTAGTTTGCAGGCTCGTCATTATCACAACACGGACCCATCTCATCCCATGAGCTTCCTTCACTACCTAAACACCAACATGTAGAGCGAGGACTCTAGAAACGTCACTGGTTTGAAATTCGAAACTCGCACTCGTACTGAATCTCTTACTCGTAGTCCAATCTGAAGGTCCCTGTTAATAAGTAGTCTACATCTAGAACGAGGATGTAGTTTAGAATCACTTTGTTGTTAAATATAGCATCTTAAACATTACCATATGCCTCTTGAGGTGTCTTAACCCTTTATCCCCTAAGAGTGCCAAATGGCACACAATGACATTATTTACTTTGTGAATATTTGATGGATTCTAGCGATGTAGCCAATTTGACATGTAAACATCTTATTTCGCAATATCTTTTCCCAAAAATGATTTCTGTGCTATCACTATTTCTGTGTAAACCTATGTTCTCTAACCTTTCACTGAAATTGACTATGGAAAATTGCAGATACCAGCACATTGTTTAAGCACTTTGGGACTGGAACCTTATTAACAAATTAAAGGAGCAGTGTCACGAGGATTTTGCTGTTTTAGGTCGATTCTGTGCTAAAATCATTACTTTGAGGCTTTAAGAGGCTGTCTCACCAAGAACCACCCACTCAATTTCGCTTGAAAAATATTTTTGCCTGAAACTCTGGCGACTGAAAGACTTTACCAAGGTTAGAATAAAACAAGATTTCTTTTGATTCGAAATGATTTTCTAGTCACGTCAGGAGCCATTTAATATTTCGCCTCGTCAAGGCCCGTCGCGCCGTCTCCAAAAGCATAAAATTGGCATTTTTCGTGACGCCGTAAAATATTTCATTCGCAACGCCTAGTATTGAGTCTTATATCATTTTGCTCATAAACCTTTCTAGTTTTCCGAGATACTAACCAATTTTGTCTCAATTTAAGTGGCAAGACGAAATCAAGCATATTACTGAACACTATTATTTGCCATCGAACGATGGCTGGAAATGGCCTTCATTTAAAGGCTAATTTTTAAAATTTGGGACCTAGCTGGAACCTCTAGTCTACACAGCTGCAAAGTGTAGTCCTTTATCGGCAAAAATATGCAAAAACCCCTGTACGATTTCAGTATTTCAAAAGTTATGGCCGTTTGTATCAGCACATGTACGAGCATTTTTGACATTCAAGCCTATATCAAAATCGACTTATCCGAGCAGATTTTATTATAACTACAGCTTACCTGCTTCGAAACTTGGGTTTATTTCCAACTTCAGTCACTTTCCAAGCCTTCACGTTGCTGAATCAGTCACTAGCAGTTCCAGTAACCTTCGAAACTTGCATAATCGTGTTTAGCACGGCTACATCGAGTTTCTTGGAAGTGAACAAAGCTCGACTCCATGGTCACATTTTGGGCTAAAATACCCTATCGAAACATCGTTTCAGAGCTGGATTTCTTCAAGAATCAGATAACAAACTAATCAAGTCTGGTATTAGGGAGAAAATCAAGCTTTGAAGGCTTCAATTTTAAAGAAATCACCCCGTGTAGTTCGCTGGAAGAGGGTATCGGTGTGATGCTGTTTCCACGGAGGTCCGCACTAAAGGTATTTTTTGTTGGTAGGTACGTTAAGTAAGACTATTAAGGTGTATCATAATAGGAATTTTCTATTTCCCTGTATTTAAGAAATAGAAAACATTTACCGTGTTTCTATCGAGTTATACAAACACGAGTGGAAGTTTGGGAGAACGAGAAATGCTGTGGGAACACAAGCCGTAGGCAAGTGTTTCCACAGCTTTTTCGAGTTCTCCCAAACTTTCACGAGTGTTTGTATAACTCGATAGAAACACGAAGTACATGTTTTCTATTTCTTTTAGAAAACACCACGACGAGAAAAAGGAAAACAACTTGTTAACTTTGGATATCAAAATGTAAATTCTCTCTGCTCGCGCCATCACTACGTCAACAGCGCGCGCTAGTTCTGTGTCTCCATCGAGTTATACAAACACGATTTTTAACCAATCAGCACGCGTGCTTTCTTAGGACTGTTTTCTAAATGTATTTACTTGTATTCCTAATGCATTCCCTTGTATCTGATCTTGTATTCGCTAATGTATTCTCCTGCATTCTCCTGTATTCCCCTGTATTCTCCTGTATTCCCTTGTATTCTCTTATATTTTCCTGTACCCTTGTATACCTATGCGATCCCCAGTAAACCCTTGTAATCCCTTGTAATCCCCTGTAAACCCTTGTATACCATTTTTATCCTCTGTAATCCCTTGAAAACCCCTGTAATCCATTGTAATTCCTTGTATACCCTTGTATACCTCTGTAACCCCTTGTATACCCTTGTATATACCCCTGTAATCCCTTGTATATTCTTGTATACCCATATAATCCCTTTTATACTCCTGTAATCCATTGCATACCCCTGTAATCCCATGTAAACCCTTGTACACCCATGTTCTCCCTTGTGTACCCTTGTAAACCCGTGCATACCCCTGTTATCCCTTGTATACCCCTGTGATCCCATGTAATCCCATGTAACCTTTTTTATACCCCTGTAAACCCTTGTATACCCCTGTAATCCTCTGTACCCCCTTGAAATCCCCTGTATTCCCTTGTATACCTATGTAATCCCCTGTAATCCCTTGTATAACCTCGTATACCCCTGCAATCCCTTGTAAACCTTTGTATACCCTTGTTATCCTCTGTAAACCCTTGTATATCTGTTCATGCTCTATAATTTAGCGTAAGACGACACATCGATTTGAGCAGTTTGAAACCATCTTTTGCTCCCAAATTTTTGACACAATGATTTCACCTATTTTGAGTTATTTATTATTTGAGTTATTGAGTTAAGTCTGGGGTCTCTTTATCAAATCAGACTACAAGTATCCGGACACTTCACCGATTGAAAATGGTCACTTACAGTTTTGTAAACCCTATTTGCAAGTAAATAACAAGGCTTCTAATATTGCTTGCCCATTATCTACAACTCGTAGTATGCGTTTGAGGAAATGTACAATGTATTTCGAAAATTATAGATCTTTAAGTGCTTTTTAAGCACTTAAAGATCTATAATTTTCAAAATATTGTACATTTCCTCAAACGCATACTACAAGTTGTAGATAATGCCGTGTTTTGGCAAAACGTACTGTTATATTTCGAAAACGATCCACTCATGAACAGTCCGAGTTTTTAGACGTTTTCTATTGTGGTCACGTGACATACCATGTATGGGCGTGGTTCGAAACATTTAAAGGAAACGTGAATCGAAAAACACGGTAAACTTTGATGCCCACTGGACTTCAGGAGCCAAGAAAAAGGAGGTTTTGAGATTTCCTTAGCAACAGACTTGCAGTTAAGTTTCTCCCCCATTAACAGATAGAGAGTGTACCGTTGAATAAAAATATAGTAAAAGTAAATTTGTCGGGTACAATTTTTAAATAAGCTCCTCCCTCCAATAAGCGCCCCCCCCCCCCCCCTCGAATACGCGCCGCACTTGTGGCGCGAAAAATTAAATAAGCACCGCGGCGCTTATACGAGTAAATACGATATATACAGGGGATTACAGGAGGATACAGGGGAATACAGGGGAATACAAGAGAATACAGGAGAATACAAAAGAATACAGGAGAATACAGGGGAATACAGAAGAATACAGGGGAATAAAGGGGAAAGCAGGAGAATACAGGGGAATCCCAAAAAACACAGGGAGATATTAGGGAATTATGGAGAAGTTCTAGATACACTTGAATAACCTTACTTAAAGAGCATACCAGAGAGGAGACCGCTGATTGTACAGTACTCACCTGATCTTCCAGCGATTTAAACGGGGGTTTCCTCTAAATTTAAGCCGTCAAAGCTTGATTTTCTCCTTGATACCAGACTTGATTAGTTTGTTATCTGATTCTTGAAGAAATCCAGCTCTGAAACGATGTTTCGATAGGGTATTTTAGCCCAAAATGTGACCATGGAGTCGAGCTTTGTTCGCTTCCAAGAAACTCGATGTTGCCGTGCTAAACACGATTATGCAAGTTTCGAAGGTTACTGGAACTGCTAGTGACTGATTCAGCAACGTGAAGGCTTGGAAAGTGACTGAAGTTGGAAATAAACCCAAGTTTCGAAGCAGGTAAGCTGTAGTTATAATAAAATCTGCTCGGATAGGTCGATTTTGATATAGGCTTGAATGTCAAAAATGCTCGTACATGTGCTGATACAAACGGCCATAACTTTTGAAATACTGAAAGCGTTACAGGTGGTTTTTGCATATTTTTGCGATCAAGGAGTATAAAAAGGGATTATATGGGTATACAAGAATATACAAGGGATTACAGGGGTATATACAAGGGTTATACAAGGGGTTACAGAGGTATACAAAGGTATACAAGGAATTGCAAAATATGCTTGATTTCGTCTGCCACTTAAATTGAGACAAAATTGGTTAGTATCTCGGAAAACTAGAAAGGTTTATAAGGGTTTACTGGGGATCGCATAGGTATACAAGGGTACAGGAAAATATAAGAGAATACAAGGGAATACAGGAGAATACAGGGGAATACAGGAGAATGCAGGAGAATACATTAGCGAATACAAGATCAGATACAAGGGAATGCATTAGGAATACAAGTAAATACATTTAGAAAACAGTCCTAAGAAAGCACGCGTGCTGATTGGTTAAAAATCGTGTTTGTATAACTCGATGGAGACACAGAACTAGCGCGCGCTGTTGACGTAGTGATGGCGCGAGCAGAGAGAATTTACATTTTGATATCCAAAGTTAACAAGTTGTTTTCCTTTTTCTCGTCGTGGTGTTTTCTAAAAGAAATAGAAAACATGTACTTCGTGTTTCTATCGAGTTATACAAACACTCGTGAAAGTTTGGGAGAACTCGAAAAAGCTGTGGAAACACTTGCCTACGGCTTGTGTTCCCACAGCATTTCTCGTTCTCCCAAACTTCCACTCGTGTTTGTATAACTCGATAGAAACACGGTAAATGTTTTCTATTTCTTAAATACAGGGAAATAGAAAATTCATATTATGATACACCTTAATAGTCTTACTTAACGTACCTGCCAACAAAAAATACCTTTAGTGCGGACCTCCGTGGAAACAGCATCACACCGATACCCTCTTCCAGCGAACTACACGGGGTGATTTCTTTAAAATTGAAGCCTTCAAAGCTTGATTTTCTCCCTAATACCAGACTTGATTAGTTTGTTATCTGATTCTTGAAGAAATCCAGCTCTGAAACGATGTTTCGATAGGGTATTTTAGCCCAAAATGTGACCATGGAGTCGAGCTTTGTTCACTTCCAAGAAACTCGATGTAGCCGTGCTAAACACGATTATGCAAGTTTCGAAGGTTACTGGAACTGCTAGTGACTGATTCAGCAACGTGAAGGCTTGGAAAGTGACTGAAGTTGGAAATAAACCCAAGTTTCGAGGCAGGTAAGATGTAGTTATAATAAAATCTGCTCGGATAAGTCGATTTTGATATAGGCTTGAATGTCGAAAATGCTCGTACATGTGCTGATACAAACGGCCATAACTTTTGAAATACTGAAATCGTACAGGGGTTTTTGCATATTTTTGCCGATAAAGGACTACACTTTGCAGCTGTGTAGACTAGAGGTTCCAGCTAGGTCCCAAATTTTAAAAATTAGCCTTTAAATGAAGGCCATTTCCAGCCATCGTTCGATGGCGAATAATAGTGTTCAGTAATATGCTTGATTTCGTCTTGCCACTTAAATTGAGACAAAATTGGTTAGTATCTCGGAAAACTAGAAAGGTTTATGAGCAAAATGATATAAGACTCAATACTAGGCGTTGCGAATGAAATATTTTACGGCGTCACGAAAAATGCGGCCAATTTTATGCTTTTGGAGACGGCGCGACGGGCATTGACGAGACGAAATATTAAATGGCTCCTGACGTGACTAGAAAATCATTTCGAATCAAAAGAAATCTTGTTTTATTCTAACCTTGGTAAAGTCTTTCAGTCGCCAGAGTTTCAGGCAAAAATATTTTTCAAGCGAAATTGAGTGGGTGGTTCTTGGTGAGACAGCCTCTTAAATCAGCTAGAATTAGCCTTAAAAAATACAACTTCTAAGTTACGCACACCTGTATTCATGTACCAATTCGACCCTATTTGAATAGTATATGACAGGAGGGAAGGGGTGACTCTATTGCTTTCGAGTATCCGGCAGAGACCGACTCATCACTGCCAGTGTGACGTCACATAGCAACAAGTCGAAGTTTCGCTCGGCTTGCCCAGATTTGGCGTCGGGACTCCATTGAATTCAAAGAAAAATAGGATAATACAAGCTATTATTGCGCTATTATTCACTAGTTTGGCATAAATGTGCAAGCTTTGTAGTGGATACTGCCTGTGAGTACAACTGTTTGTTGTTTAGTGTGCGTTTTTTGTTCCAAAATTTTATTGAAAACAAATCGGGTCTAGTGGGGGTTACCGCCATCTTGACTTCCGGTCAAGTAGAAGCCACCCAAAACGCCCGCCATTTTCTCTTCAAGTTTTCAAGAGAAGTATCTCATATAATAGGAGGTTTTGTTCCTTTTTGATATAACTTTCAAGCCATTGTTAGTTTTTGTCAATAGGATGAGCCATTTTGCTCAACAATCCTTTTGAGTGCGAGGCCGTACATGTCGGTTTGATTTCTCGCGTGTTAAACTTTGTTCGATTGGTGAAAGGCCAAGAGTGTCTATGTTTACCAGCTGTTAGCTGGTTGAATGCTTGTGTTTTTAAATTTTGTGGGGTAGATGACTGCCTGTGTGCTCCAGAAGGGCTAACCTTCAGAATACCCGCTCAAGATTGCGTGACATTAAATGCTTGCTTCCGTAGTCCCGCAGTTAATAAATATTTGCATTTGGTTCTAAAATCCATCAGCCGAAATCCATCAGCCGAAACAAGCGCGTTACACATGAAAAGACTTCGTTCTATAATCCATGAGCCGAAACCCGGAGTTTTAATATTAATTTTATCCACTGCGGGACTGCGGGAGCAATAGTTTTACTCGTCTTACTTTCATAGCAATAGTTTTACTCGTCTTGCGTTCATCAACCCATAAAATGGCGATACTCATCGTTACGTCTCCTATTGTCATCAATGTGCCAACCAGAGATTTATTGGTTCTCGAAACAAAGGATTCTTTTGTTCTGTGGTTGCAAAATTTAAATAAGACTTGTTTGTAAACAGTGAATATCGCTATACAGCACCACTGCAGGACGACGTCACGTAATCATGGTCGGGTATTCTGAAGTCGCTCTCCAAATGCCATTCCATTAACTTTGAAGGGATTGTTGAGACGAACCATAAGTAATGAGGGCTTAATTCTCAGCACAGAGCAAACTTAATATACCATGTACCAAACCTCCTATTCAGGACATCTCCGCATTTCTGCGTGGGCTCCAGAAAAACGTTCTCAATCCATTAAACTT
>JAHPZR010047000.1:0-31431 GCA_019787425.1 Platygyra sinensis | reverse complement strand
GCATCTATTAGCTGATGATTTAATTTAACAAATTAAAGAAATATTTGGTGGTCTAACAGTTGTAAGCTAGGTGATGAACTGATACAGATTGTAAAACTCTCTATTTGATCCCTGATCATAAAAAGTAATGTTAGTGCCTTTTTTCTGTTGCTACAGTGGTGGAAAAGAGATGGCACATTGTGCCAACAATTTAACCTGAAGGGTGTCCAAGCAAAAAGCATTCATGTCTCACCAGATTTCAAGACGTTTGTATCAGTGGACAATGTAGGCATGGTTTATGTCCTGAAGAGAATCAGTGGTGTAACATAAAACTCACCGGAATGCTTGTAGTGATGATAAATTTACAATTATAATATTCTAGTCTTAGGCTGTGTTCACACTCGGTGCCCAGGAAGGAAATTATGTAGTGTCTAGACACTGCATACTCCAAGTACCAAATACTGCCCAGGCACCAGCACTTGCCCACATTCTGGTCTAGGTACTTGGAAAAAACGTGTGTTCACTTAGTGACCAGCAAGAATTGTGCATGTTTGGGCACCAAGTGTGAGTGAACATACCCTTAGTAATCACATAGGATCAAGTGAAATATAGCAAATGCCATGCATGTTTTGGTAAAGGTAAAGAATCTGATCCCACCGACGCGTCGGCCAACACGTCGGCCAACGCGTCGGCCGACTGTCGGCCGACTGTCGGCCGACAGTCGGTCAACAGTCGGCCGACAGTCGGCCGACAGTCGGTCGACAGTCGGCCGACGCGTCGGTCACTTTTTAAACTTGAAACGAAAAAGATGCGTCGGTGGTGCGTCGGCGGTGCGTCGGCGGCGTGTCGGTGACTCATTTGGGCCTTATTGGAATATTGCAATGCTATACGTACCCTTTCCAAACTGAACTGCAACGTCTTCGACAGAAACTTTCAATACGATATGAAAATAAGAAATTTACTTTTAACCGCCATCTTGTTTTTTCGTCCTCTTAGAACCCAGTTCCCATTACGACAAAAGTTATTAGAACCCAGCTTTCATCTCAAGTGTTATTAGAACCCAGTTTTCATCTCAACAAACTCGTCGGCCAACGTGTCGGCCGACTGTCGGTCAACTCGTCGGCCGACTGTTGGCCAACTCGTCGACTTTATCTTTATTCATTTTATCAAACTTAATTAAATACTTTATTGAATTGGTCATTGACTTTTTCAAACTTGTTGGCTCCTAAAGGAGCCGTTTGTTTTTTGTTGGCAGAGCCCTCTAGGAATAGAAGGCATCCTCCAACGCCAGTGGTAACAGCCTCTTCGCGGCGCGAAATCGTTTCACTAACGGCAACAGATCACCCAGCTGTCTTCGGCACTCCCGCTCGATCATTTTCACCGAAAGTTTCGGGTCTCCCAGCCGTTCCAGGGTGCTTTGATATGTGACTTCGTTGACGATTCTCAGCTCCGCTATGCCGATGAAGTCCCTAATCGTGCTGCGTGCTGTGCCCGCGAGTCGGTAGGCGTTATTGAGGCTGCATTTCCTCTCATTTAGGGTTGAGAGCACAGCAGCATAGCGTCGATGGATCTCCGCAAGGTCATTCCGGTCGACCTTCGCAGCAGCTTCATGGCTATTTGCAGCTGACGGTGCTGTAGAGTTCTGCAAGGCTCGTAGCTGCTGCTCCAGGGCCTCAATGCGCTCATCTTTTTCCTTCAACTGCTCTCTGCAGGCCTGGAGACGCTGTTCGTTCTGTCGGACCAAGTCTGCCATCTCGTCGGCGTCCTGTTGAGCCTGAGCTAGCTCTTCCTCCCTCTCCTGGCAATTGCCTTCTAGCTCGTCGAACTTGGCCTTAAGATGCTGGTAGGCTTTGCCAAGTTGCTGGTTTTTTTGTTGTAACTGCCGACAAACGGATTTATAATTTGGCTCAGCCTCTTATCCTCTAGCATTAGATCACGACTTTATAAAACATGGAGTTCCGTGATCTTTTTGTTATACTGGGAAGTTTCCAGAATGTCTTTAATTTCTTCGTAAGTCAGAAGCTTTTAGCAAGCTGTCAGCAGTGTTCTCGATGTGGTTCTAATATGGAACTAACAGAGACAACACGGGTGAAAGACGGATACATGTGGCGCTGTACAAATAAGCGATGTAGAACGTGGCTTTCAATAAGATCAGGCTCCTTCTTCGAGGGATCTAATATCCCGTTAAGTACCTGGCTGCATCTGATGTTCCTCTGTTCCAACAAAGTCCTGAATGCTGGCATTAAGCTTGGAGGCTTAGGAAAGACCGTGGAAATTGACGAGTCCAAGTTTGGTGCGAAGAGAAAGTATAAGAGAGGGAGAGTCTCGGAAGGTCCGTGGGTGTTTGGAGTAGTGGAGCGAGGATCACAGAAAGTGCTGCTCTTCCGTGTTCCAGACCGAACTAGAAAGACACTTGTTCATCGTCTTATCACAACGCACATCCGACCTGGAACTGTCATCTATTCAGATCAATTCACTCCGTACATACCACTCAACCAGCTAGGATACATCCATCTATCGGTGAATCACTCTAAGAACTTTGTTGACCCCGACAGTGGTGCACACACCAATACCATCGAAGGCGTGTGGGCTTTGGTCAAGAAGAAGTTGAAGTGGATGTGCGGTACCCTGTATGAATACATACCCAGCTACTTAGATGAGTTCACCTGGTTCCGGAACTTTGGGAAAGACCGAGCATTCGAGCAGTTGCTGGAAGACATCGCTGAACAGTTTCCACAGCAGTAAAACTGCAAAAAAAAAAAAAAAAAAAACGGCTCCTTTAGGAGCCACCACATATTGAAAAGTCAATGATCAATAAAGAGTTTTAACATAAATAAACATGTGATCAAATAAAGAGTTTTAACATAAATAAACATGTGATCAATATGTCGGGCGACTGCCTTTGGTGAAAAAAAAGCAAAAACGATCAATTAAGAGTTTTAATTTCCGAAAAGTGTGAGGAAAATAAATAAACATGTGATTAACTTTGTCGGCCGACTCCCCTTTGGTAACCGACCCTTGAAAAAAAAGAGAAGACCTAGGTACTAGTGTTTCATTTTCAAAATGGCGGCTGTTTAGCTTTCACGTTTTCGTCCTTTCTTATGACGTTGTTCTTGCTTCCAACTGAAAGACGTAACAAAATAAGAGTTAGGAAAGGTAAGTTTTTCGATGAATGCGTCGGTAGTGTGTCGGCCGACGTGTCGGTAGTGTGTCGGCCGACGTGTCGGTAGTGTGTCGGTGGTGTGTCGGCCGACGCGTTGGCCGACGTGTTGGCCGACGCGTCGGTGGGATCGGATTCTTTACCTTTACCCATGTTTTCAGAAGTTGCATGTCATTGACAGCAAATCTTTACAAGTCCTTGGATTATCTTTAGAAATTTTTTTATCAGGATACTGAAGTAAATTGTTTTGCTGTGGGAGTGATGACCAGAAAATGGACAACTAAGGAGTTTAATCAAATAAAGAAACCTGATTTTACTAGGTATCAAAAAGCTAATATCTTCATTTGAAATTGGATCTCTGTGTTAGACATAGTAACTGCAAAAACAAACCAAATTTTTAAAAGCTTTATAATTGAAACAAAGAACAAAACAAATTGTATCTAGGTAGTCTAAATTATATTTTTGTATTAATAGATAAACAGGAACATTATCTAGTCATGCTCCTTTTTTCTTCCCAAAATTTGATCGTTCTATAAATTTCTCAAACCATGAATAATTTATTAAATCATGATCATGACAGTGTTGGTATGTGTGATCTTAATTAGCATTTAACACTCAAGACAATGTTGACTGCATTTTCCAAACATTTTGAAGTTTTCTCAATGTTTGGAAATGTGTAGGCTCGATTTCCACTGCTTTCTCGAGTCTGGGCTACGTTCCTCCCGAGAAGAGATGGCTGGAGCATGGGCTTCTTTCCCAAACACGCGACTGGTAATCGAGCCTAGGAAATGTGGTTAAACTTTTTTTTGTGTGTTTGATTACATCCACACCCCAATTTCAAAGATGCTTTTCTTCCTAATTGCCATTCTTTTCTAAGTTACTCCTTACTCTCTCTTCTCAACCAGAAATAGAAGATAAATAGGGCAAGATTTTTTGAAAATTTAAAAATAGGGTTTGTTTTTCTTCCAACCATGACACAGCCTGGTATGCAGGTCGAGGTCAACCTTTCTGACACCCTACAGCTACAAAGCACATGCTGTGCAGTATGAAAAGGCTCTGCTTGCAGGGTGCCTTATGGCATTTAGGTTACACAACAAAGCACGAAGGCTATTGTTATATATTTTTAGACTAAAGTGTGTTATTGTGAGACCATTCAAATTGAAAGTTTAAATTGTCCTTGCTGAACAGAATCCTTCCTTTATGTTTAGTAAGGATAGTCTGTTTTAATTACCTGTTAACTTGACAAAACTATATATATTGTAAGGAGAAAGATTTCTGTTGATAATTTCAGGTTTAATTCCTGCTAGGTTTTCTAGAAAGTTATATACTATTGAATTCAGACTGGATAGTACAGATTACAAAGAATACTACCGGTATATTAGGTGGATATAATTTTTTGAACATGTTTTCAAAAAAACCTGACCAACTGAGTATCAAAATAATGTGAGGTGATTTTGCATCAAACACATGAAGTTTGACAAAGTGCTTTATAGAGTTCAATTTTAAAATGTTTTCAAAACATAAGTGTAGCCAAATAAGTGAACAGTGTCTAAGGAACTCTTGACTTGAAGTTTTATCTATAGTTATATAGTGAAAACATTAAATAGTTCCTGAATTAAATATTTCAGTGTGATTTAGATTTTAGTGTAATTTTAAGTGTAGCCTGCGAACAGGCTCCCGGTTCGGTTGTTTAGGGTGAGATAGCCGAGTGTAGTCTAGGGCTTACTAAGGCGAGCGGGACAAGCCGAGAGCGGTCTGGTCATGACGCTCCGACTCCCACTCGCTCGCCAAATTTTTTTTTCCGACCTCGCTGGGAGCCTGTTCGCAGGCTATTTTAAGTGTCTCTGATTAGTAGACCATTTGTGGTCAGCTAGAAGAATTTTGACACAATAAAGTTACCAACTGAGTGCTCCTCCTCATCTAACCTGCTACCAAAAATTTTGTCATTTCACCTTAAGCTTTAACTTGGCATTGAACAAACAAGATTAAGAGCACCTTATTCCTGGTTAGTGCTTTGCGTTGCGCAGAACTTTATAACAATTTGATACAGGCTCAAGAGATTATTAAGAAATAGCAGTGTGAATAATTATAACATTTATAGATTAGTTCCAAAGAAAACAAGTTAGACTTCAAATAAAAATAATTTATGAAGCATAGGTGTTTTACTTGCTATCAAACATTACCAGTCTAATCAATGGTTTTGTAGCTGCATGTGCCTGTGTACAGTTGCCCCTCCCTCCAAAAAAATCAGAAAGACCTTCCTCTCCATTTTTTTAGGGGAGGGGTGGCAGTACACAGGATTGCTGCATGGAGGTCAGGAGCAAAATGTGTTCCCTTGCTTTGGTAACAGTAAACACCTGCCTTACAGTCATCTCATTATCATAGTCAGTCTGTTTCGTCTCAACAAAATCCCCTTACATTTTCCTACAAGAAAACCCTGTTAATCTGGTCACCTCAGCAACACAGCCAACTGCCACATTCTGAAATCCCAACCTGTAAAACCTTAACATTTTACGCTGTTAGCATGGCTGTGAAATGTTTGGATCTCTGATCTAAATTACCACAAATACACTTCTCCATTAACTTGTTAGTTTTAGATTCAATTAGAAGATGTTTTTAACACTTGAGACAATATTTAACTACAATTAAGTAAATAACTCTAAGTTTGTACTACACTACACTGCTACATGTGTTTCCAAGTTTCTTTTCAGTGTATGGGAATATGGTCAATTGTGTTCTGTTCAACTAAGATATTCTGTTTGATGATTGATAAGATAGCAAACGCTCAATGAAGTAACCAGAAAGTTTGTTTGCACTTGTGACCCAGATATGCCCAGGCTACTCATTTAGTGGTTGAATGTTTTTTCAAGAAATGATGACTACAGCAAAGATTGATTTCACTAGCGTTTATTTTTCATGCTATCAACAATGATATGGTTTACTGTGAAGGGGGAGCTCCAAATCCACCTCCACTGCCGCCTCCACCACCACCACCACCACCGCCACGACCACGACCAAAACCAGCTCTCTGCAGAACACAAACAACAAAATAAACCAAATTAACTAAAAGAAATTGCACAGAACAGCAAGCTGTGTTTCACTGAATATACACACTCTGGTAGATGGTAAATTAAATAAAATTGCTAAACAAAGATAAAAATGTATTCTTTTTACATATAAACGTCAGACTGATTAGAGCCATGTCTTTACTTCTTGTTATTTCAACTTTCAGTAATGTAGTGCTTCTGCTACTATCCTGCCAATGAGTGTATAACCATTAATAATACACATGAAAAAATTACTCGATTCTGATTGGCTGAGAGCAGTGCAGTTCAAATGTAACACCAGTGCAAAAAGTGTAACACCAGTGCAAATTACACATCATAATTCTCGATTAGGATTTGCAGAAAGACAATGAGAAAATATGTAGGCCAATGATCTCATGGAAAGCGATGACAAAAATTTTGTACAGAAACTCTGAAAAAAGTTTTATCGAATGCGAAAAAAAAAATGCCTTCAAGAAACATCTTCTGGCACTTTTTCTGCGCGAATTTTTTCATGTTTGTATTTTTAATAAGTAATCATACGGTTCTTCTTGTTCAATTTGAAATTAATTTGCACTCACTTGAAAAACTCACTTGTGCAAATCAATTCCAAATTGAACTTAAAACCATATGATTACCTATATTAATTTCCAGTTTAAATCACTAGTTACTTTAAGTGTGGCCGAAATTTCCCCATCAATTTCAAAGCTTTAACACGTTCTCGTCTGTTTTTTTGATTGCGTGCATAGGCCGTTCCGAAATTCAACAGGGGACTGGGGCGAGTTTTAAATTTTAACCAATCGATAAACTGACACCACCACATGAAAGATCATGTCAAGATTGATCATTTGACCAAGTATGATGCTTTTAAGGTGAGCAGAGACCAAGTTATGGACCTTGAAATATGGCTCAAAATCCATACAAACGTCTCTAATTTTGAGACAGCGTCCCCCAAAACCATACAAACTCTTAAATTTTTCATGATTTCCGTGATTCTCTTTAAAATGGTCAAACATAGTGATTTCCATCCCAGCTTCTTTCAAATAGTAGGTGCATGACGGGATTTTACAGCTGTCACAAAACTGATGAAAAATTTTAAGAGTTTGTATGGTTTTGGGGGACGCTATCTCAAAATTAGAGGCGTTTGTATGGGTTTTGAGCCATATTTGAAGGTCCATAACTTGGTCTCTGTTCACCCTAAAAACATCATACTTGGTCAAATGATCAATCTCGACATGATCTTTCATGTGGTGGTGTCAGTTTATCGATTGGTTAAAATTTGAAACTCGCCCCAGTCCCCTGTTGAATTTCGGAACGGCCTATTGTCTCACGTTCACAGGTAAAATTGTCACGTCCTAATGTTCACTCAAGTGGAACGAAGTCTGTCGCATACGAAATTAGCATACTGTAAATTTGTTCTTTCTCGTGATGCCTCGTTGGATTCTTGGAATTTAACGGTTGAAACTTTATTCTATTTTTGTCTCAGTTTCAGTAGATTAAAATGGCAAATGAAGTTAAATTTAACAAGTGAATTCATAACGCTCACAGCATTTTTTAAGGGGTCCGGATTTTTATCACATTGATTTTAGTCGCCGGGCTGGCGACTTCCGCTTCAAGTTAGTCGCCAGCTTCAAAATTCTAGTCGCCATGGTGACTAAAATATTCGCAACTTGGAGGGTTGGTATTGTTACATTTTAGGCTTCCAGGCCAAGGTTTGAAGTCTTCTAAGATCTGGGACTGTTTTTTTTCCTTTTCCTCTTGTTTCCGCAATCTACTTTCAGTTTTCACCAGTCATGTGATCAAAACTAAAAATTGTAACCATTTAATAAATAAAGTCAAGAATATGGGATATGGTAAATGATTGATGTTTAAACAACCTCGCCAAGAATCAGGTCTCTGCTGTTTTTTATTCGCATGTTACTCACAGAAGTGTGTCTTCCAAACTGTTAATTTTCGAATATGACTATGTCAGATGAAAACCAAGAATATTAATATTTTAAACATTGCCCTCCTCATCTTATGTATGTTCAGGTCCAGATCAACCTCGTGGCCCTCCCTCTGGAGACTCGGCTGATCGTGAGGCTTACAGACGTGGACCTGCACCAGGCATGGAGCCTAAAGGTGGAGCAGGATCAGACTTCAGACCTGAATTTGTAAGTTTTACACTTGTTGATCTATGACAATACTCTGGAAGATTCACAATATTAAATGTGTTTGTGCTGGTCATTGAAATGAAATTTAGCCACACTTAAAGTAACTAGTGATTTAAACTGGAAATTAATATAGGTAATCATATGGTTTTAAGTTCAATTTGGAATTGATTTGCACAAGTGAGTTTTTCAAGTGAGTGCAAATTAATTTCAAATTGAACAAGAAGAACCGTATGATTACTTATTAAAAATACAAACATGAAAAAATTCGCGCAGAAAAAGTGCCAGAAGATGTTTCTTGAAGGCATTTTTTTTTTCGCATTCGATAAAACTTTTTCAGAGTTTCTGTACAAAATTTTTGTCATCGCTTTCCATGAGATCATTGGCCTACATATTTTCTCATTGTCTTTCTGCAAATCCTAATCGAGAATTATGATGTGTAATTTGCACTGGTGTTACACTTTTTGCACTGGTGTTACATTTGAACTGCACTGCTCTCAGCCAATCAGAATCGAGTAATTTTTCATGTGTATTATTAATGGTTATACACTCATTGGCAGGATAGTAGCAGAAGCACTACATTACTGAAAGTTGAAATAACAAGAAGTAAAGACATGGCTCTAATCAGTCTGACGTTTATATGTAAAAAGAATACATTTTTATCTTTGTTTAGCAATTTTATTTAATTTACCATCTACCAGAGTGTGTATATTCAGTGAAACACAGCTTGCTGTTCTGTGCAATTTCTTTTAGTTAATTTGGTTTATTTTGTTGTTTGTGTTCTGCAGAGAGCTGGTTTTGGTCGTGGTCGTGGCGGTGGTGGTGGTGGTGGTGGAGGCGGCAGTGGAGGTGGATTTGGAGCTCCCCCTTCACAGTAAACCATATCATTGTTGATAGCATGAAAAATAAACGCTAGTGAAATCAATCTTTGCTGTAGTCATCATTTCTTGAAAAAACATTCAACCACTAAATGAGTAGCCTGGGCATATCTGGGTCACAAGTGCAAACAAACTTTCTGGTTACTTCATTGAGCGTTTGCTATCTTATCAATCATCAAACAGAATATCTTAGTTGAACAGAACACAATTGACCATATTCCCATACACTGAAAAGAAACTTGGAAACACATGTAGCAGTGTAGTGTAGTACAAACTTAGAGTTATTTACTTAATTGTAGTTAAATATTGTCTCAAGTGTTAAAAACATCTTCTAATTGAATCTAAAACTAACAAGTTAATGGAGAAGTGTATTTGTGGTAATTTAGATCAGAGATCCAAACATTTCACAGCCATGCTAACAGCGTAAAATGTTAAGGTTTTACAGGTTGGGATTTCAGAATGTGGCAGTTGGCTGTGTTGCTGAGGTGACCAGATTAACAGGGTTTTCTTGTAGGAAAATGTAAGGGGATTTTGTTGAGACGAAACAGACTGACTATGATAATGAGATGACTGTAAGGCAGGTGTTTACTGTTACCAAAGCAAGGGAACACATTTTGCTCCTGACCTCCATGCAGCAATCCTGTGTACTGCCACCCCTCCCCTAAAAAAATGGAGAGGAAGGTCTTTCTGATTTTTTTGGAGGGAGGGGCAACTGTACACAGGCACATGCAGCTACAAAACCATTGATTAGACTGGTAATGTTTGATAGCAAGTAAAACACCTATGCTTCATAAATTATTTTTATTTGAAGTCTAACTTGTTTTCTTTGGAACTAATCTATAAATGTTATAATTATTCACACTGCTATTTCTTAATAATCTCTTGAGCCTGTATCAAATTGTTATAAAGTTCTGCGCAACGCAAAGCACTAACCAGGAATAAGGTGCTCTTAATCTTGTTTGTTCAATGCCAAGTTAAAGCTTAAGGTGAAATGACAAAATTTTTGGTAGCAGGTTAGATGAGGAGGAGCACTCAGTTGGTAACTTTATTGTGTCAAAATTCTTCTAGCTGACCACAAATGGTCTACTAATCAGAGACACTTAAAATAGCCTGCGAACAGGCTCCCAGCGAGGTCGGAAAAAAAAATTTGGCGAGCGAGTGGGAGTCGGAGCGTCATGACCAGACCGCTCTCGGCTTGTCCCGCTCGCCTTAGTAAGCCCTAGACTACACTCGGCTATCTCACCCTAAACAACCGAACCGGGAGCCTGTTCGCAGGCTACACTTAAAATTACACTAAAATCTAAAATCACACTGAAATATTTAATTCAGGAACTATTTAATGTTTTCACTATATAACTATAGATAAAACTTCAAGTCAAGAGTTCCTTAGACACTGTTCACTTATTTGGCTACACTTATGTTTTGAAAACATTTTAAAATTGAACTCTATAAAGCACTTTGTCAAACTTCATGTGTTTGATGCAAAATCACCTCACATTATTTTGATACTCAGTTGGTCAGGTTTTTTTGAAAACATGTTCAAAAAATTATATCCACCTAATATACCGGTAGTATTCTTTGTAATCTGTACTATCCAGTCTGAATTCAATAGTATATAACTTTCTAGAAAACCTAGCAGGAATTAAACCTGAAATTATCAACAGAAATCTTTCTCCTTACAATATATATAGTTTTGTCAAGTTAACAGGTAATTAAAACAGACTATCCTTACTAAACATAAAGGAAGGATTCTGTTCAGCAAGGACAATTTAAACTTTCAATTTGAATGGTCTCACAATAACACACTTTAGTCTAAAAATATATAACAATAGCCTTCGTGCTTTGTTGTGTAACCTAAATGCCATAAGGCACCCTGCAAGCAGAGCCTTTTCATACTGCACAGCATGTGCTTTGTAGCTGTAGGGTGTCAGAAAGGTTGACCTCGACCTGCATACCAGGCTGTGTCATGGTTGGAAGAAAAACAAACCCTATTTTTAAATTTTCAAAAAATCTTGCCCTATTTATCTTCTATTTCTGGTTGAGAAGAGAGAGTAAGGAGTAACTTAGAAAAGAATGGCAATTAGGAAGAAAAGCATCTTTGAAATTGGGGTGTGGATGTAATCAAACACACAAAAAAAAGTTTAACCACATTTCCTAGGCTCGATTACCAGTCGCGTGTTTGGGAAAGAAGCCCATGCTCCAGCCATCTCTTCTCGGGGAGGAACGTAGCCCAGACTCGAGAAAGCAGTGGAAATCGAGCCTACACATTTCCAAACATTGAGAAAACTTCAAAATGTTTGGAAAATGCAGTCAACATTGTCTTGAGTGTTAAATGCTAATTAAGATCACACATACCAACACTGTCATGATCATGATTTAATAAATTATTCATGGTTTGAGAAATTTATAGAACGATCAAATTTTGGGAAGAAAAAAGGAGCATGACTAGATAATGTTCCTGTTTATCTATTAATACAAAAATATAATTTAGACTACCTAGATACAATTTGTTTTGTTCTTTGTTTCAATTATAAAGCTTTAAAAATTTGGTTTGTTTTTGCAGTTACTATGTCTAACACAGAGATCCAATTTCAAATGAAGATATTAGCTTTTTGATACCTAGTAAAATCAGGTTTCTTTATTTGATTAAACTCCTTAGTTGTCCATTTTCTGGTCATCACTCCCACAGCAAAACAATTTACTTCAGTATCCTGATAAAAAATTTCTAAAGATAATCCAAGGACTTGTAAAGATTTGCTGTCAATGACATGCAACTTCTGAAAACATGGGTAAAGGTAAAGAATCCGATCCCACCGACGCGTCGGCCAACACGTCGGCCAACGCGTCGGCCGACACACCACCGACACACTACCGACACGTCGGCCGACACACTACCGACACGTCGGCCGACACACTACCGACGCATTCATCGAAAAACTTACCTTTCCTAACTCTTATTTTGTTACGTCTTTCAGTTGGAAGCAAGAACAACGTCATAAGAAAGGACGAAAACGTGAAAGCTAAACAGCCGCCATTTTGAAAATGAAACACTAGTACCTAGGTCTTCTCTTTTTTTTCAAGGGTCGGTTACCAAAGGGGAGTCGGCCGACAAAGTTAATCACATGTTTATTTATTTTCCTCACACTTTTCGGAAATTAAAACTCTTAATTGATCGTTTTTGCTTTTTTTTCACCAAAGGCAGTCGCCCGACATATTGATCACATGTTTATTTATGTTAAAACTCTTTATTTGATCACATGTTTATTTATGTTAAAACTCTTTATTGATCATTGACTTTTCAATATGTGGTGGCTCCTAAAGGAGCCGTTTTTTTTTTTTTTTTTTTTGCAGTTTTACTGCTGTGGAAACTGTTCAGCGATGTCTTCCAGCAACTGCTCGAATGCTCGGTCTTTCCCAAAGTTCCGGAACCAGGTGAACTCATCTAAGTAGCTGGGTATGTATTCATACAGGGTACCGCACATCCACTTCAACTTCTTCTTGACCAAAGCCCACACGCCTTCGATGGTATTGGTGTGTGCACCACTGTCGGGGTCAACAAAGTTCTTAGAGTGATTCACCGATAGATGGATGTATCCTAGCTGGTTGAGTGGTATGTACGGAGTGAATTGATCTGAATAGATGACAGTTCCAGGTCGGATGTGCGTTGTGATAAGACGATGAACAAGTGTCTTTCTAGTTCGGTCTGGAACACGGAAGAGCAGCACTTTCTGTGATCCTCGCTCCACTACTCCAAACACCCACGGACCTTCCGAGACTCTCCCTCTCTTATACTTTCTCTTCGCACCAAACTTGGACTCGTCAATTTCCACGGTCTTTCCTAAGCCTCCAAGCTTAATGCCAGCATTCAGGACTTTGTTGGAACAGAGGAACATCAGATGCAGCCAGGTACTTAACGGGATATTAGATCCCTCGAAGAAGGAGCCTGATCTTATTGAAAGCCACGTTCTACATCGCTTATTTGTACAGCGCCACATGTATCCGTCTTTCACCCGTGTTGTCTCTGTTAGTTCCATATTAGAACCACATCGAGAACACTGCTGACAGCTTGCTAAAAGCTTCTGACTTACGAAGAAATTAAAGACATTCTGGAAACTTCCCAGTATAACAAAAAGATCACGGAACTCCATGTTTTATAAAGTCGTGATCTAATGCTAGAGGATAAGAGGCTGAGCCAAATTATAAATCCGTTTGTCGGCAGTTACAACAAAAAAACCAGCAACTTGGCAAAGCCTACCAGCATCTTAAGGCCAAGTTCGACGAGCTAGAAGGCAATTGCCAGGAGAGGGAGGAAGAGCTAGCTCAGGCTCAACAGGACGCCGACGAGATGGCAGACTTGGTCCGACAGAACGAACAGCGTCTCCAGGCCTGCAGAGAGCAGTTGAAGGAAAAAGATGAGCGCATTGAGGCCCTGGAGCAGCAGCTACGAGCCTTGCAGAACTCTACAGCACCGTCAGCTGCAAATAGCCATGAAGCTGCTGCGAAGGTCGACCGGAATGACCTTGCGGAGATCCATCGACGCTATGCTGCTGTGCTCTCAACCCTAAATGAGAGGAAATGCAGCCTCAATAACGCCTACCGACTCGCGGGCACAGCACGCAGCACGATTAGGGACTTCATCGGCATAGCGGAGCTGAGAATCGTCAACGAAGTCACATATCAAAGCACCCTGGAACGGCTGGGAGACCCGAAACTTTCGGTGAAAATGATCGAGCGGGAGTGCCGAAGACAGCTGGGTGATCTGTTGCCGTTAGTGAAACGATTTCGCGCCGCGAAGAGGCTGTTACCACTGGCGTTGGAGGATGCCTTCTATTCCTAGAGGGCTCTGCCAACAAAAAACAAACGGCTCCTTTAGGAGCCAACAAGTTTGAAAAAGTCAATGACCAATTCAATAAAGTATTTAATTAAGTTTGATAAAATGAATAAAGATAAAGTCGACGAGTTGGCCAACAGTCGGCCGACGAGTTGACCGACAGTCGGCCGACACGTTGGCCGACGAGTTTGTTGAGATGAAAACTGGGTTCTAATAACACTTGAGATGAAAGCTGGGTTCTAATAACTTTTGTCGTAATGGGAACTGGGTTCTAAGAGGACGAAAAAACAAGATGGCGGTTAAAAGTAAATTTCTTATTTTCATATCGTATTGAAAGTTTCTGTCGAAGACGTTGCAGTTCAGTTTGGAAAGGGTACGTATAGCATTGCAATATTCCAATAAGGCCCAAATGAGTCACCGACACGCCGCCGACGCACCGCCGACGCACCACCGACGCATCTTTTTCGTTTCAAGTTTAAAAAGTGACCGACGCGTCGGCCGACTGTCGACCGACTGTCGGCCGACTGTCGGCCGACTGTTGACCGACTGTCGGCCGACAGTCGGCCGACAGTCGGCCGACGCGTTGGCCGACGTGTTGGCCGACGCGTCGGTGGGATCAGATTCTTTACCTTTACCAAAACATGCATGGCATTTGCTATATTTCACTTGATCCTATGTGATTACTAAGGGTATGTTCACTCACACTTGGTGCCCAAACATGCACAATTCTTGCTGGTCACTAAGTGAACACACGTTTTTTCCAAGTACCTAGACCAGAATGTGGGCAAGTGCTGGTGCCTGGGCAGTATTTGGTACTTGGAGTATGCAGTGTCTAGACACTACATAATTTCCTTCCTGGGCACCGAGTGTGAACACAGCCTAAGACTAGAATATTATAATTGTAAATTTATCATCACTACAAGCATTCCGGTGAGTTTTATGTTACACCACTGATTCTCTTCAGGACATAAACCATGCCTACATTGTCCACTGATACAAACGTCTTGAAATCTGGTGAGACATGAATGCTTTTTGCTTGGACACCCTTCAGGTTAAATTGTTGGCACAATGTGCCATCTCTTTTCCACCACTGTAGCAACAGAAAAAAGGCACTAACATTACTTTTTATGATCAGGGATCAAATAGAGAGTTTTACAATCTGTATCAGTTCATCACCTAGCTTACAACTGTTAGACCACCAAATATTTCTTTAATTTGTTAAATTAAATCATCAGCTAATAGATGCTATGTTGACATTCTATTAATTCCCAAACTGGGATTGAAACAAATTGATAATATTTGTCAACACAACCCCACCCCTCCCTGCTACCAACCTCCCCTTCTCCAACCCTACCCCAAACTCAACAAAGGGGTTTAATTCACCATAGGATTACCCAAGTTGATCTAATGTCCTTAACTTCCAAGGATGTCAGAAACTGTAAAATAAGGTATACAGTATGTACCTTAATGTTGTTACTGACTGACACCAGCATGTCACTGTCGCTTGAGAACCAGCAGCTCGCAACCCAGCCATCATGTTTATTACAGACTGCAAGTTCTCTTCCATCAGTCATGTTCCACACCTAAAGTAAAAATTGCAGCTAAATTATGTTTACTAATATTCACCATTTTCAAACTTCAAAACAGGTGCTTGAATTAATATCACAGTCCTATAAGTCCAAGCAATACTCACTCGCACTGTTCCATCATCACAGCCAGTACAGATAAATTTATTGTCTTGCGAGAATGATGCAGATCTCACAACATCAGGGTGAGGCCCAAGGGAGTAACAAAGATCCCCGGTAGAAGAATCCCAGACCTAAAATTATCAACAGCATCATGAAAAACTAAAAGTACATTTTTACAAATTCACAAATTATCTGGTAGACCAAAACCAAAGCAAATAAAGCAATTATTAAAAGGGGAACTCATTGAGACATTCTCAATGAGCACCATGGGGTTCATCCAGTCCCAGGCACATGGCAATTTTACCAGTTAGGAGGACAATTTTGACCACCTGGTTTGAACATCTTGTAGAAAGTTTTTCTTATAAAGAAGTCCAGTTCAAAAGGTTTTGCCTGCTTATGAACATAAGTTCCCCTCCTGCTGAAAATTTTAACAGAACCCCTGAGCACCCGCCCTTCTATTGGTACCTGGTCATTTGCAATCAAGAAATTAAATCCACCCCCAGACATCACACTCATTAGAATGACATACAGTACCGCCTGAAAGTATTGACCCATTTGCCGCGTTCTTGCCGCGGGGCCTCCACGCGTCAATGACGCGGTATTCCCGCACCCAACCTCGTCTTTACCTAGGTAAAACCGAGGACAGCATTCGTCCTGCCGCGGCAGCAATTAGAACGAGGTATTACCCCGGTAAGAAAGACGCGTCCAGTTTGAGTAGCCTTTTGTTTCCGATCAGTTTCTTCGCGACAAAGCGTGCTTGAATGTGCAGTCTTGAAGCTGCATTTTGATCCCAACGTAGCATTTGATAAAGCCGATCATTGACATCAGTTACGAGATTGATAACACACGGAAAATTCGGTAGCTACATTACGTGTATATGAGCTTCATCAAAAATATTTGTAATGTAGTATAAAATATCGTGGTACATATGACTCCGTTCACGTTGTGTTATGCTTTCCCTTTCGCCATGAAGAACGCGACATCATGGGTTCGCTATCTGATTTCATGTCCACGCATCATGCAAACGGCCGAGAAGAGTGAAGAAAGGAATGGCTCTGATATTCATTTCGATGAAAAGAAACCAGGATAATACATTTAATTCAATTCCAATTTATTTTGTTGCCATCAGAATCATTCGTACTTCTCTGTTTCTTTGCGCTTCGCTTTGTAGCAGCTACTACTGTTTGTCTCGTTATTCGTTCTTGTATAGCTGTCAATAAATCAGCGTTTGGAGTTTTTCTGGTCCAAGTTTTGTCTCTGTTTCCTTGCAGCCGATCGAGATGTAAGCTTTACTACACGTAAGAATATGTAAATTCTACTGTTTTTCGTGGAATCTGCTTCAAGAAATCATGAACGAGAGAAACCATCAACGGCTTTTTCACAACTACCTGTTTAATTACAGCACTTCAAACGTAACATAACTTAGCACATAGGTGGTCCGAAGTGGCCCTGCATTCTGTAGTTGTTCCGCACACAGTTAAAGCGAGAACGGATAAAATAAGCCGCCATTTTTTGGAAACAAACTCAACGCTCAGCTCGTTTTGCTTGAGTGCGTTGGTGACATGTCGTGACATGTCATCAAAACATATGTAAAAACAATGATAACAGTCGATCTGTTTTCACAACAAACAGTCTCCTGGACACGGTTCGCACTTCAGAATTTTTAACCCTAGGGTTTGTGTAGACGACACAAATTTATTCAGATAAATATATATTAAGCTCGTGACCGCCTTGCAAATCGTAAACCTATCGGTCGATCAAATATTATTAGAGACGCACTGTGTAACTGTCAAATTACTATACTTGTAGCAACCAATCAAATTCGCCTGTTCCCACGGCATATTTACCACGCGCTAATAATGGATCGAACTAGACGCGTAATAAAGTTCAAAGTAGCTTTTGCCTCCAAAGAAAAGCGATATACTTTAAGCTGTATCTCGGCCACTGCCTTCGCTGAGGGTAAACAACTGCTTGTTGTTATTCTGATCAAAATGTTGGAGAATTCGCTCACCGGCATTATGAAAGTTGCTCTGCTTATAGTTTCGTTTACAAAAAGCTGACATAAGACATTCCGCTACTTTCCCGTTGCATTCCAGGGATTTTCTGGAAGTAAAGGGTATTGTAAAGTAATCTACGCAGTTTCTTTCTTCATTTCTTTATTTTTTACCTTTCAAAGTTTCAGTGTGTACGTAACCCGCTTCGTTTATCTGTACCTCCAGAAGTTAAGAATCATATCCGTTTGATTTCCGCTCATTGCAACAAAGCATTAATAAGCGTGTTTGAGCGGCCGCTGCTCTTTGTTCCTGACAGCATTTAACACAGGTAATCTTCCTTTAAGCCAAGATTCCTACGGGGATTTATATTATTCGCTCGTATATGCTTGACCATAAGGAGAATCGGTTGTTGTTTTCACATTTCACGTTACCTTTCGCGGCGGAAATCTAAATATGACCAAATACGCTTGTTCCAAAGATGCTACATGTTTGATTTCCACTCATTCCTGGCCTCTGTTGATTCCTATACATGTATTAAGTCTTGAAGTTGCGTTACTACTTTCAATGCGTCGATTTTAAAATAAAAGAAAAAACGAACTGGACCACGAACAGTTTTGTTTTACCTGAAAGTGGTAGTTATGTAACGCTGATTAATGGTACTGTATCGACCACTGTATCAACGCGTTGTTGACTGATTACGGCAGCAGCAGACCGCTTCATTCGGCTGCCGTTCTAATCCGGCGAGTGACCTTCAAAACCCTGGAGTTCTTAAAAAAATATTATTAAAGTTGGCATATACGTTGATTTCGAAAGAGCGAACCAAACTAGAGGATAGGAATTTAAGTGTAAACTATCCGACTTTCCCGATCGAGCGTGCTTCTTGATTCCGGATTATGATGGAGTTTACATGCAGCAGTGGTCAAAATTGCCACTCTACTACATGTCGCTCGACTGACATACATTACTTTCCCGAGGTATTACCTCGTCTATTTTGCCGCGGTATTTTTAAAGTTGCGGTCGCACTCGTCTTTACCGCGGTGCTACAAATTTTCACCCGCGGTGGACGCGAGGTGGGAGCACGCGGCAAAGACGGGGTTTTGCCGCGACCTGATGGGTCCATACTTTCAGGCGGTACTGTATCATTTGCCGTAATTACAATTAGCTTAAACACAACCTCTTCACTAGGACTAACCTCAAGTTAATTCTTACGGAGTTTTAGTGAAAAAAACTGAAATAACAATCAAGAATAACCTCTTACTAACCAAGCATGAGGGCCATACTGGGCAATGCCGGCCAAATGACCAAGGGCCAATATTCCCCAGTAAAGCTCGAGCAAGCTAGGTTAGTAAGTAGTTTATTACATGGCACTTGAGCCATCCTTGTTTTGAATTTGCCAGCTTTCACAAAACAAGATAAAAACAGCTTTTGATGGAAATGGTCTGTGTGGTGAAATCCTAACCAAGGAAAAACCAATCAGAATGCTCGGATTTACCTCAAAACTACATTGCCATATAAAAAAGGTTTCCTCCAATGCTAAATTAAGAGAAGTATTTTTTTTCGCAATTTCCTATCATGAGTAATTTCTTATACATAAATTTTTTAGTACAAACTGAAGATAAAAAGTCACAATGTTCCGACCTCTCCAAGGTCTTTTTCAAGGGCCAAGGCGGTCACGAGCTTAATATATATTTATCTGAATAAATTTGTGTCGTCTACACAAACCCTAGGGTTAAAAATTCTGAAGTGCGAACCGTGTCCAGGAGACTGTTTGTTGTGAAAACAGATCGACTGTTATCATTGTTTTTACATATGTTTTGATGACATGTCACGACATGTCACCAACGCACTCAAGCAAAACGAGCTGAGCGTTGAGTTTGTTTCCAAAAAATGGCGGCTTATTTTATCCGTTCTCGCTTTAACTGTGTGCGGAACAACTACAGAATGCAGGGCCACTTCGGACCACCTATGTGCTAAGTTATGTTACGTTTGAAGTGCTGTAATTAAACAGGTAGTTGTGAAAAAGCCGTTGATGGTTTCTCTCGTTCATGATTTCTTGAAGCAGATTCCACGAAAAACAGTAGAATTTACATATTCTTACGTGTAGTAAAGCTTACATCTCGATCGGCTGCAAGGAAACAGAGACAAAACTTGGACCAGAAAAACTCCAAACGCTGATTTATTGACAGCTATACAAGAACGAATAACGAGACAAACAGTAGTAGCTGCTACAAAGCGAAGCGCAAAGAAACAGAGAAGTACGAATGATTCTGATGGCAACAAAATAAATTGGAATTGAATTAAATGTATTATCCTGGTTTCTTTTCATCGAAATGAATATCAGAGCCATTCCTTTCTTCACTCTTCTCGGCCGTTTGCATGATGCGTGGACATGAAATCAGATAGCGAACCCATGATGTCGCGTTCTTCATGGCGAAAGGGAAAGCATAACACAACGTGAACGGAGTCATATGTACCACGATATTTTATACTACATTACAAATATTTTTGATGAAGCTCATATACACGTAATGTAGCTACCGAATTTTCCGTGTGTTATCAATCTCGTAACTGATGTCAATGATCGGCTTTATCAAATGCTACGTTGGGATCAAAATGCAGCTTCAAGACTGCACATTCAAGCACGCTTTGTCGCGAAGAAACTGATCGGAAACAAAAGGCTACTCAAACTGGACGCGTCTTTCTTACCGGGGTAATACCTCGTTCTAATTGCTGCCGCGGCAGGACGAATGCTGTCCTCGGTTTTACCTAGGTAAAGACGAGGTTGGGTGCGGGAATACCGCGTCATTGACGCGTGGAGGCCCCGCGGCAAGAACGCGGCAAATGGGTCAATACTTTCAGGCGGTACTGTATGTCATTCTAATGAGTGTGATGTCTGGGGGTGGATTTAATTTCTTGATTGCAAATGACCAGGTACCAATAGAAGGGCGGGTGCTCAGGGGTTCTGTTAAAATTTTCAGCAGGAGGGGAACTTATGTTCATAAGCAGGCAAAACCTTTTGAACTGGACTTCTTTATAAGAAAAACTTTCTACAAGATGTTCAAACCAGGTGGTCAAAATTGTCCTCCTAACTGGTAAAATTGCCATGTGCCTGGGACTGGATGAACCCCATGGTGCTCATTGAGAATGTCTCAATGAGTTCCCCTTTTAATAATTGCTTTATTTGCTTTGGTTTTGGTCTACCAGATAATTTGTGAATTTGTAAAAATGTACTTTTAGTTTTTCATGATGCTGTTGATAATTTTAGGTCTGGGATTCTTCTACCGGGGATCTTTGTTACTCCCTTGGGCCTCACCCTGATGTTGTGAGATCTGCATCATTCTCGCAAGACAATAAATTTATCTGTACTGGCTGTGATGATGGAACAGTGCGAGTGAGTATTGCTTGGACTTATAGGACTGTGATATTAATTCAAGCACCTGTTTTGAAGTTTGAAAATGGTGAATATTAGTAAACATAATTTAGCTGCAATTTTTACTTTAGGTGTGGAACATGACTGATGGAAGAGAACTTGCAGTCTGTAATAAACATGATGGCTGGGTTGCGAGCTGCTGGTTCTCAAGCGACAGTGACATGCTGGTGTCAGTCAGTAACAACATTAAGGTACATACTGTATACCTTATTTTACAGTTTCTGACATCCTTGGAAGTTAAGGACATTAGATCAACTTGGGTAATCCTATGGTGAATTAAACCCCTTTGTTGAGTTTGGGGTAGGGTTGGAGAAGGGGAGGTTGGTAGCAGGGAGGGGTGGGGTTGTGTTGACAAATATTATCAATTTGTTTCAATCCCAGTTTGGGAATTAATAGAATGTCAACATAGCATCTATTAGCTGATGATTTAATTTAACAAATTAAAGAAATATTTGGTGGTCTAACAGTTGTAAGCTAGGTGATGAACTGATACAGATTGTAAAACTCTCTATTTGATCCCTGATCATAAAAAGTAATGTTAGTGCCTTTTTTCTGTTGCTACAGTGGTGGAAAAGAGATGGCACATTGTGCCAACAATTTAACCTGAAGGGTGTCCAAGCAAAAAGCATTCATGTCTCACCAGATTTCAAGACGTTTGTATCAGTGGACAATGTAGGCATGGTTTATGTCCTGAAGAGAATCAGTGGTGTAACATAAAACTCACCGGAATGCTTGTAGTGATGATAAATTTACAATTATAATATTCTAGTCTTAGGCTGTGTTCACACTCGGTGCCCAGGAAGGAAATTATGTAGTGTCTAGACACTGCATACTCCAAGTACCAAATACTGCCCAGGCACCAGCACTTGCCCACATTCTGGTCTAGGTACTTGGAAAAAACGTGTGTTCACTTAGTGACCAGCAAGAATTGTGCATGTTTGGGCACCAAGTGTGAGTGAACATACCCTTAGTAATCACATAGGATCAAGTGAAATATAGCAAATGCCATGCATGTTTTGGTAAAGGTAAAGAATCTGATCCCACCGACGCGTCGGCCAACACGTCGGCCAACGCGTCGGCCGACTGTCGGCCGACTGTCGGCCGACAGTCGGTCAACAGTCGGCCGACAGTCGGCCGACAGTCGGTCGACAGTCGGCCGACGCGTCGGTCACTTTTTAAACTTGAAACGAAAAAGATGCGTCGGTGGTGCGTCGGCGGTGCGTCGGCGGCGTGTCGGTGACTCATTTGGGCCTTATTGGAATATTGCAATGCTATACGTACCCTTTCCAAACTGAACTGCAACGTCTTCGACAGAAACTTTCAATACGATATGAAAATAAGAAATTTACTTTTAACCGCCATCTTGTTTTTTCGTCCTCTTAGAACCCAGTTCCCATTACGACAAAAGTTATTAGAACCCAGCTTTCATCTCAAGTGTTATTAGAACCCAGTTTTCATCTCAACAAACTCGTCGGCCAACGTGTCGGCCGACTGTCGGTCAACTCGTCGGCCGACTGTTGGCCAACTCGTCGACTTTATCTTTATTCATTTTATCAAACTTAATTAAATACTTTATTGAATTGGTCATTGACTTTTTCAAACTTGTTGGCTCCTAAAGGAGCCGTTTGTTTTTTGTTGGCAGAGCCCTCTAGGAATAGAAGGCATCCTCCAACGCCAGTGGTAACAGCCTCTTCGCGGCGCGAAATCGTTTCACTAACGGCAACAGATCACCCAGCTGTCTTCGGCACTCCCGCTCGATCATTTTCACCGAAAGTTTCGGGTCTCCCAGCCGTTCCAGGGTGCTTTGATATGTGACTTCGTTGACGATTCTCAGCTCCGCTATGCCGATGAAGTCCCTAATCGTGCTGCGTGCTGTGCCCGCGAGTCGGTAGGCGTTATTGAGGCTGCATTTCCTCTCATTTAGGGTTGAGAGCACAGCAGCATAGCGTCGATGGATCTCCGCAAGGTCATTCCGGTCGACCTTCGCAGCAGCTTCATGGCTATTTGCAGCTGACGGTGCTGTAGAGTTCTGCAAGGCTCGTAGCTGCTGCTCCAGGGCCTCAATGCGCTCATCTTTTTCCTTCAACTGCTCTCTGCAGGCCTGGAGACGCTGTTCGTTCTGTCGGACCAAGTCTGCCATCTCGTCGGCGTCCTGTTGAGCCTGAGCTAGCTCTTCCTCCCTCTCCTGGCAATTGCCTTCTAGCTCGTCGAACTTGGCCTTAAGATGCTGGTAGGCTTTGCCAAGTTGCTGGTTTTTTTGTTGTAACTGCCGACAAACGGATTTATAATTTGGCTCAGCCTCTTATCCTCTAGCATTAGATCACGACTTTATAAAACATGGAGTTCCGTGATCTTTTTGTTATACTGGGAAGTTTCCAGAATGTCTTTAATTTCTTCGTAAGTCAGAAGCTTTTAGCAAGCTGTCAGCAGTGTTCTCGATGTGGTTCTAATATGGAACTAACAGAGACAACACGGGTGAAAGACGGATACATGTGGCGCTGTACAAATAAGCGATGTAGAACGTGGCTTTCAATAAGATCAGGCTCCTTCTTCGAGGGATCTAATATCCCGTTAAGTACCTGGCTGCATCTGATGTTCCTCTGTTCCAACAAAGTCCTGAATGCTGGCATTAAGCTTGGAGGCTTAGGAAAGACCGTGGAAATTGACGAGTCCAAGTTTGGTGCGAAGAGAAAGTATAAGAGAGGGAGAGTCTCGGAAGGTCCGTGGGTGTTTGGAGTAGTGGAGCGAGGATCACAGAAAGTGCTGCTCTTCCGTGTTCCAGACCGAACTAGAAAGACACTTGTTCATCGTCTTATCACAACGCACATCCGACCTGGAACTGTCATCTATTCAGATCAATTCACTCCGTACATACCACTCAACCAGCTAGGATACATCCATCTATCGGTGAATCACTCTAAGAACTTTGTTGACCCCGACAGTGGTGCACACACCAATACCATCGAAGGCGTGTGGGCTTTGGTCAAGAAGAAGTTGAAGTGGATGTGCGGTACCCTGTATGAATACATACCCAGCTACTTAGATGAGTTCACCTGGTTCCGGAACTTTGGGAAAGACCGAGCATTCGAGCAGTTGCTGGAAGACATCGCTGAACAGTTTCCACAGCAGTAAAACTGCAAAAAAAAAAAAAAAAAAAACGGCTCCTTTAGGAGCCACCACATATTGAAAAGTCAATGATCAATAAAGAGTTTTAACATAAATAAACATGTGATCAAATAAAGAGTTTTAACATAAATAAACATGTGATCAATATGTCGGGCGACTGCCTTTGGTGAAAAAAAAGCAAAAACGATCAATTAAGAGTTTTAATTTCCGAAAAGTGTGAGGAAAATAAATAAACATGTGATTAACTTTGTCGGCCGACTCCCCTTTGGTAACCGACCCTTGAAAAAAAAGAGAAGACCTAGGTACTAGTGTTTCATTTTCAAAATGGCGGCTGTTTAGCTTTCACGTTTTCGTCCTTTCTTATGACGTTGTTCTTGCTTCCAACTGAAAGACGTAACAAAATAAGAGTTAGGAAAGGTAAGTTTTTCGATGAATGCGTCGGTAGTGTGTCGGCCGACGTGTCGGTAGTGTGTCGGCCGACGTGTCGGTAGTGTGTCGGTGGTGTGTCGGCCGACGCGTTGGCCGACGTGTTGGCCGACGCGTCGGTGGGATCGGATTCTTTACCTTTACCCATGTTTTCAGAAGTTGCATGTCATTGACAGCAAATCTTTACAAGTCCTTGGATTATCTTTAGAAATTTTTTATCAGGATACTGAAGTAAATTGTTTTGCTGTGGGAGTGATGACCAGAAAATGGACAACTAAGGAGTTTAATCAAATAAAGAAACCTGATTTTACTAGGTATCAAAAAGCTAATATCTTCATTTGAAATTGGATCTCTGTGTTAGACATAGTAACTGCAAAAACAAACCAAATTTTTAAAAGCTTTATAATTGAAACAAAGAACAAAACAAATTGTATCTAGGTAGTCTAAATTATATTTTTGTATTAATAGATAAACAGGAACATTATCTAGTCATGCTCCTTTTTTCTTCCCAAAATTTGATCGTTCTATAAATTTCTCAAACCATGAATAATTTATTAAATCATGATCATGACAGTGTTGGTATGTGTGATCTTAATTAGCATTTAACACTCAAGACAATGTTGACTGCATTTTCCAAACATTTTGAAGTTTTCTCAATGTTTGGAAATGTGTAGGCTCGATTTCCACTGCTTTCTCGAGTCTGGGCTACGTTCCTCCCCGAGAAGAGATGGCTGGAGCATGGGCTTCTTTCCCAAACACGCGACTGGTAATCGAGCCTAGGAAATGTGGTTAAACTTTTTTTTGTGTGTTTGATTACATCCACACCCCAATTTCAAAGATGCTTTTCTTCCTAATTGCCATTCTTTTCTAAGTTACTCCTTACTCTCTCTTCTCAACCAGAAATAGAAGATAAATAGGGCAAGATTTTTTGAAAATTTAAAAATAGGGTTTGTTTTTCTTCCAACCATGACACAGCCTGGTATGCAGGTCGAGGTCAACCTTTCTGACACCCTACAGCTACAAAGCACATGCTGTGCAGTATGAAAAGGCTCTGCTTGCAGGGTGCCTTATGGCATTTAGGTTACACAACAAAGCACGAAGGCTATTGTTATATATTTTTAGACTAAAGTGTGTTATTGTGAGACCATTCAAATTGAAAGTTTAAATTGTCCTTGCTGAACAGAATCCTTCCTTTATGTTTAGTAAGGATAGTCTGTTTTAATTACCTGTTAACTTGACAAAACTATATATATTGTAAGGAGAAAGATTTCTGTTGATAATTTCAGGTTTAATTCCTGCTAGGTTTTCTAGAAAGTTATATACTATTGAATTCAGACTGGATAGTACAGATTACAAAGAATACTACCGGTATATTAGGTGGATATAATTTTTTGAACATGTTTTCAAAAAAACCTGACCAACTGAGTATCAAAATAATGTGAGGTGATTTTGCATCAAACACATGAAGTTTGACAAAGTGCTTTATAGAGTTCAATTTTAAAATGTTTTCAAAACATAAGTGTAGCCAAATAAGTGAACAGTGTCTAAGGAACTCTTGACTTGAAGTTTTATCTATAGTTATATAGTGAAAACATTAAATAGTTCCTGAATTAAATATTTCAGTGTGATTTAGATTTTAGTGTAATTTTAAGTGTAGCCTGCGAACAGGCTCCCGGTTCGGTTGTTTAGGGTGAGATAGCCGAGTGTAGTCTAGGGCTTACTAAGGCGAGCGGGACAAGCCGAGAGCGGTCTGGTCATGACGCTCCGACTCCCACTCGCTCGCCAAATTTTTTTTTCCGACCTCGCTGGGAGCCTGTTCGCAGGCTATTTTAAGTGTCTCTGATTAGTAGACCATTTGTGGTCAGCTAGAAGAATTTTGACACAATAAAGTTACCAACTGAGTGCTCCTCCTCATCTAACCTGCTACCAAAAATTTTGTCATTTCACCTTAAGCTTTAACTTGGCATTGAACAAACAAGATTAAGAGCACCTTATTCCTGGTTAGTGCTTTGCGTTGCGCAGAACTTTATAACAATTTGATACAGGCTCAAGAGATTATTAAGAAATAGCAGTGTGAATAATTATAACATTTATAGATTAGTTCCAAAGAAAACAAGTTAGACTTCAAATAAAAATAATTTATGAAGCATAGGTGTTTTACTTGCTATCAAACATTACCAGTCTAATCAATGGTTTTGTAGCTGCATGTGCCTGTGTACAGTTGCCCCTCCCTCCAAAAAAATCAGAAAGACCTTCCTCTCCATTTTTTTAGGGGAGGGGTGGCAGTACACAGGATTGCTGCATGGAGGTCAGGAGCAAAATGTGTTCCCTTGCTTTGGTAACAGTAAACACCTGCCTTACAGTCATCTCATTATCATAGTCAGTCTGTTTCGTCTCAACAAAATCCCCTTACATTTTCCTACAAGAAAACCCTGTTAATCTGGTCACCTCAGCAACACAGCCAACTGCCACATTCTGAAATCCCAACCTGTAAAACCTTAACATTTTACGCTGTTAGCATGGCTGTGAAATGTTTGGATCTCTGATCTAAATTACCACAAATACACTTCTCCATTAACTTGTTAGTTTTAGATTCAATTAGAAGATGTTTTTAACACTTGAGACAATATTTAACTACAATTAAGTAAATAACTCTAAGTTTGTACTACACTACACTGCTACATGTGTTTCCAAGTTTCTTTTCAGTGTATGGGAATATGGTCAATTGTGTTCTGTTCAACTAAGATATTCTGTTTGATGATTGATAAGATAGCAAACGCTCAATGAAGTAACCAGAAAGTTTGTTTGCACTTGTGACCCAGATATGCCCAGGCTACTCATTTAGTGGTTGAATGTTTTTTCAAGAAATGATGACTACAGCAAAGATTGATTTCACTAGCGTTTATTTTTCATGCTATCAACAATGATATGGTTTACTGTGAAGGGGGAGCTCCAAATCCACCTCCACTGCCGCCTCCACCACCACCACCACCACCGCCACGACCACGACCAAAACCAGCTCTCTGCAGAACACAAACAACAAAATAAACCAAATTAACTAAAAGAAATTGCACAGAACAGCAAGCTGTGTTTCACTGAATATACACACTCTGGTAGATGGTAAATTAAATAAAATTGCTAAACAAAGATAAAAATGTATTCTTTTTACATATAAACGTCAGACTGATTAGAGCCATGTCTTTACTTCTTGTTATTTCAACTTTCAGTAATGTAGTGCTTCTGCTACTATCCTGCCAATGAGTGTATAACCATTAATAATACACATGAAAAAATTACTCGATTCTGATTGGCTGAGAGCAGTGCAGTTCAAATGTAACACCAGTGCAAAAAGTGTAACACCAGTGCAAATTACACATCATAATTCTCGATTAGGATTTGCAGAAAGACAATGAGAAAATATGTAGGCCAATGATCTCATGGAAAGCGATGACAAAAATTTTGTACAGAAACTCTGAAAAAGTTTTATCGAATGCGAAAAAAAAAATGCCTTCAAGAAACATCTTCTGGCACTTTTTCTGCGCGAATTTTTTCATGTTTGTATTTTTAATAAGTAATCATACGGTTCTTCTTGTTCAATTTGAAATTAATTTGCACTCACTTGAAAAACTCACTTGTGCAAATCAATTCCAAATTGAACTTAAAACCATATGATTACCTATATTAATTTCCAGTTTAAATCACTAGTTACTTTAAGTGTGGCTAAATTTCATTTCAATGACCAGCACAAACACATTTAATATTGTGAATCTTCCAGAGTATTGTCATAGATCAACAAGTGTAAAACTTACAAATTCAGGTCTGAAGTCTGATCCTGCTCCACCTTTAGGCTCCATGCCTGGTGCAGGTCCACGTCTGTAAGCCTCACGATCAGCCGAGTCTCCAGAGGGAGGGCCACGAGGTTGATCTGGACCTGAACATACATAAGATGAGGAGGGCAATGTTTAAAATATTAATATTCTTGGTTTTCATCTGACATAGTCATATTCGAAAATTAACAGTTTGGAAGACACACTTCTGTGAGTAACATGCGAATAAAAAACAGCAGAGACCTGATTCTTGGCGAGGTTGTTTAAACATCAATCATTTACCATATCCCATATTCTTGACTTTATTTATTAAATGGTTACAATTTTTAGTTTTGATCACATGACTGGTGAAAACTGAAAGTAGATTGCGGAAACAAGAGGAAAAGGAAAAAAAACAGTCCCAGATCTTAGAAGACTTCAAACCTTGGCCTGGAAGCCTAAAATGTAACAATACCAACCCTCCAAGTTGCGAATATTTTAGTCACCATGGCGACTAGAATTTTGAAGCTGGCGACTAACTTGAAGCGGAAGTCGCCAGCCCGGCGACTAAAATCAATGTGATAAAAATCCGGACCCCTTAAAAAATGCTGTGAGCGTTATGAATTCACTTGTTAAATTTAACTTCATTTGCCATTTTAATCTACTGAAACTGAGACAAAAATAGAATAAAGTTTCAACCGTTAAATTCCAAGAATCCAACGAGGCATCACGAGAAAGAACAAATTTACAGTATGCTAATTTCGTATGCGACAGACTTCGTTCCACTTGAGTGAACATTAGGACGTGACAATTTTACCTGTGAACGTGAGACAATAGGCCGTTCCGAAATTCAACAGGGGACTGGGGCGAGTTTCAAATTTTAACCAATCGATAAACTGACACCACCACATGAAAGATCATGTCGAGATTGATCATTTGACCAAGTATGATGTTTTTAGGGTGAACAGAGACCAAGTTATGGACCTTCAAATATGGCTCAAAACCCATACAAACGCCTCTAATTTTGAGATAGCGTCCCCCAAAACCATACAAACTCTTAAAATTTTTCATCAGTTTTGTGACAGCTGTAAAATCCCGTCATGCACCTACTATTTGAAAGAAGCTGGGATGGAAATCACTATGTTTGACCATTTTAAAGAGAATCACGGAAATCATGAAAAATTTAAGAGTTTGTATGGTTTTGGGGGACGCTGTCTCAAAATTAGAGACGTTTGTATGGATTTTGAGCCATATTTCAAGGTCCATAACTTGGTCTCTGCTCACCTTAAAAGCATCATACTTGGTCAAATGATCAATCTTGACATGATCTTTCATGTGGTGGTGTCAGTTTATCGATTGGTTAAAATTTAAAACTCGCCCCAGTCCCCTGTTGAATTTCGGAACGGCCTATGCACGCAATCAAAAAAACAGACGAGAAAGTGTTAAAGCTTTGAAATTGATTGGAAATTTGGAAGGCCAACAGTGACCGGATCTACAGTGTATTAATTTTGAGAAGTACATCTTGTAACAGCGGAAGCAAAAACACTTCCATCCAAAGCGCAGCAAAACTGCCAAGTGGCATAATAGTGCGAACATTTGCCTTATTTAAATTGTGCCATAAACATAAATGATAAATACTGCAATGGAAAGCGACTTCGTAATTGTAAAGATATAATTATTGTCAGATCAACTTAGAACCTGGATGTGTTTTATGTCTTGTAAAATAAACACAGTTTTCATTGACACGAAACAATATTCAAGCTTATTATATTTCTCATTCAATTCGCATGCTTTAACGCTTGAATTGTTTGTAATATTACTAAAACAATTCAAGCGTGAACACTTCTGTTGTCGTTAATTAGGCTTTTGTACATCATGCTTTTATTTCCCCACTAAAATGCTCCACCTTAATGCTCCATTTTTTCCACTAAAATGCTCAAGGTGTAGTGCTAGTAACAAAACTTAGAGTTAGTTATTAATTTACTTAATTGTAGTTAAATATTGTCTCAAGTAGGTAAAACATCTTCTAATTGAATCTAAAACTAACTAAGTTAATGGAGAAGTGAAATTGGTTGTGGGTAAATTTGGATCAGAGATCCAAAACATTTCACAGCCCCCCATGCTAACCAGCGTCAATAATGTTTAAGGTTTTACAGCGTTCGGGATTTTCAGAATGTGGGCAGTGCGGCCGTGTTGATGAGGGTGACCAGATAAACAGGGTTTTCTTGTAGGAAAAATGTTTTAAGGGGAGTTTTTGATTGAGACCGAAAACAGGACTGACTATGGATAATGAAGATGACTGTAAGGCAGGTGGTTTTACGGTTACCAAAGCAGGGGAACAACAATTTTGGCATCCTTGGACCTCCATGCAGCAATCCTGTGTACTGCCTACCCCTCACCATAAAAAAATGCGAGGAGGAAGGTCTTTCTGATTTTTTTGGAGGGAGGGGCAACTGTACACAGGCACATGACCAGCAACAAAAACCATTCTGATTAGGACTGTTAATGTTTAGATAGCAAGTAAAACACTTTGCTTCATAAATTTATTTTTCGTTGAAGTTCTAAACTTGTTTTCTTTGGAAAACTAATCTTATAAAAATGTTATAAGTCATTCACACTGCTTATTTCTTTAATAATCCTCGTGAGCCATGTATCTGGGGATACATTGTTATAAAGTTCTGCGCAACGCCAAGAAGCACTGCAAAACCAGGAATAAGGTTGCTCTTAATCTTGTTTGTTCTCAAGGCCAAGTCCCCCTGAGAAAGCTTAAGCGTGAACCAAAGGAGACAAAGTTGTGGGTAGCAGGTTAGATGAGGAGGAGCCACTCAACCACAGAATCCAGTCAGTTGATAACTTTGAATGTTGTGTCAAAATCTCTCTAGCTGATCACGAAATGGTCTACTAATCAGAGACACTTAA
>JAHPZR010046999.1:0-10000 GCA_019787425.1 Platygyra sinensis | reverse complement strand
TCAAATTTTACATTTGACTTCAACGTCTTTCATCTAGTTTTAAGGGCCCATTAAAGTATCTCGTTGCTAAGCTACACGGTTGCTACCCAGGTGCAAATTCACTTCCGGTCAAAAAACACTTTTTGCTTACATGTTCTTTTGATTAATGTTCTCATTTACGGTTACAACATGTGAGTGGTGCCTTTATTTTTTAAACTTAGTTGTTTTGCTTGAAAACTTCATCCACGTACGGACGTATTAACAGAAAGCCGCAGCGATGGCTGCATGTTGATTGGGAAATTTCGAAAAGGCGACAGCACACGATTTCCAGTGTCAGGTTAGGAATCGAAATCTCAAAGATGCGGAGACACAAACTAAAATTAGTATTACGCTATATAACTACCTGTAAACTCTGTGTCTGCGGCCTTTTTGACGATAAAACTGTGCGACCTGTGGTTTTTTTTGGCTTCCGGCGGGAAAACCGTGGGAAGCCAAGCGCTGATTGGTAGATTTGAAACGGCCTGCATTCCTCGAATTCCTTTGGTCGCTGAGTTTGGAACCGATCATATTGAGAAAGCTGTATTCGTGACTTCAGCATCGATTTTCTCGAAAACTGTTGGACGGATGAAGCTCAAATTCGGCGAAGAGGTAGGGAAAAAACTCATCTATCAAGATCCGTCGCCATTCAGGTGAGATTTTCAGTATTTTTGCGTTAATTCCAATTTGAAGTGGAGGAGGTCGCGGCTAACGGCCGCGAAGTTGCGAGCTTTGTCTCCTTCTTGTGTCTAACCGTAACCAGCCAAAAGTAATTTCGCTGTAAGACGCTTTAGACGGCCCAGCAAGGCGAAAAAACACCATACATGATCATCATGTTTCACTATACATGAGTCGATTAAGATTTCATTTAACTTTATCGGGATATTCAGACCGAGATGTGATTTAAAAGTGAAATTTCCAGAGCTTTATTCATAACTCTCATAGATTCTCTATATTAAACCACGAACACATAGAGTGGTCTGCCTGTGCTCACACCGACCAACAAATGTAAGTTGCCTTAGCAGCCTGGCCAACAATGCTTAGGTACCAGGCCGCTGAAAATTCCATCATTACTTCCGGTGCCGCGAAAAAAGAACTTTTCTCCTCGAGGGATAATTGTAATTGCTGGATTTTAAAACAATTCTAAAGAACATCATATTTTCTCGGAATTCAAGCATGGGTTTTGCGAAAAAAATGGAAAACAAAAAAATTATGCGCAAAAGAGTGGTCAAAGAGGCACATTTTCCTTTCTCATTTCTTTATTTTTCATCATAAGCCAAAACGCATGCTTCAATTTCTTCGAAACGGCTTTTGAGTTGTTATTGTACAAAAAATACGGGAAAAAAGTTTAAGCCATTCAGGTAAAATGCATTTTTCTGTTTCTGGTCACGTGACATTGGGCGTTGTATGATGACCTCATGAACTGGACTTTATTTGCCCCCTATGAGTATTGTCCAAATTTGGTCCAATTGAAGCATACACGTCCAAAGGTATAGCCAATTGATTTTTGCCCTAGCAATGGCATCAAAAGATACTTTAATGGGCCCCTAAGAACATCAAATTTCGACGGGGCAACTATCAGCGGATAGTTTCCTCGACAGAAACACTTTATTGTTTAATTAAATGACAATAAACATACATTTAAACTTACAGTTCACGCCCATTTTGCCACACCAACATGGATATTAAAAGAGGCAAACACTTTCTAGTCCTCTGCCCGATTGGCTTATTCTCTATATGAGAACATGATGTCTTATATCTATGACTAAATTCTGATATTGGGTATCTTTACTTCAACCCGTCCTACGAATAACACTCTTTACTGTTTAATAGTGGCTTTGTGTTACGAGATGTAACCTGCGAGACGGCTTCAGCGTGGTAACCAAGCAGACCCCTCAGGACTGGGGGAGAAAGACGTACTCGTTACGTGGTTTTCTTGAGGATCCTGATTGTTCAATAGAGTCCATTATTAAGGCTCTTGGTGGCGCACCCTTCTTGAGTTTTCGTTTTTGCCAAAAATACCACGCAATGACTGCTGAAATAACAAGAGCCCCACACAACAGTATTCCCACAGAAATCAACACATAAGGGCGAAGAGATTTTGACTGAGGCTCTTTCCTTGCTTGAAATCCTGGCCAGAAAAAAAAAGGGATCAAAACTAAAAATCGCAACCATTCAATAAATAAAGTCAAGAATCTGGGATATGATAGATGATTGATATATAAACAACCTCACCAAGAATCAGGTCTCTGCTGTTTTTCTTTCGTGCGTTTTTCAAGGAAGTGTGTCACGAAAATTGATACAGCTTTGTATGGAGAGGCCATGTTTTTGTCCTTCAGAGGAGCACAAAATGGCGGCCGTAAAGTAACAGAAACATCTGTCATTGAGTTTTGCTATTTAAATGAAAATTTGTTGCTCTAGAGCTCCGACACATTGAATTAAATGTTTCTTCTTGTGTAAGCACTGCTGTTAGCAAAAACTAAAGCTATAATTCATCTTTTGACCTATGTGACAGCCTTCTCGTGCTGCCATTTTAATGTAACGAAGAACCTCGTCGAGCTAAAACGTTGTGAAACGTCAAGCTTCCATAGGGTATTTTATCTGATAAAGCTAAAACCTCAGAAGGAAAAGTAATCTTTTTATTTTGGAACATGACTACGTCAGATGAAAGGGAAGAAAACAACAAGCAGACAGACAGACAGCCAGACCGATAGACGGACAGACGGACAGACCGACCGACCAACCGACAGACAGCCAGACCGACAGTCGCACAAACAGACCGACAGATGGACCGACAGCCAGACAAACATAAACTCGTTTGACCAACTGCAATTTTTAAAATATTTATTGCAGGAAAACGATAACCACTCATTTTGCTGCCCTTTCTTTTACCCGTCGCGCAAGTGGCGATAGATATCCACTTAATGAAATAACTGCATTTAAACCGCTCACCTTCAGTTGAAACCGGTGCAGCAGTGCTGTCCTTTGATGTCTTAACGGTTCCTGGTGCCGTCACTGTAAATGTATTTAAAATTTTTCCAGTTTAAGAGTAATCGTGAAACATCGTCATTAACGATACGCGGGGATGTACGCGCTCTGATTGGTCAAAAATCGATGCCACGCAAGGGTTGCAACTGTGACTCCCTTCTCACTTTCCCTACTCTTGCCTGGCACAGCAAACTTGACAGCGAAGTGTTTTGAAGGTAATTTCGAACATATGCCTTCATTTTCTGATCCTTTTCCAAGTTTGATGGAGACAGGCATTCATAGATTTCCGACGAGCATTTCGCGATTACACACACAGGGTAAGTGATCTATGATCTTTACCGTCTTTACCTTATAATTGGGCATATTGCGAACATTTTTCCTATATAACATTTATTTGCCTAATAATTAACAATTATTGGACGAGGTTGAGCAAAATATCGTAATTTGTCAGTGGCGAGCTGATCAATTATTTGCCGAAGCCGAAGGCTGAGGCAAATAATTGATCGGCGAGACACTGACAAATCACGATATTTTGCGATAACCGAGTTCAATAATTGTTTTATCATTCGATCACCAAGTTTGTTTTCATATTTTAATCACTTCCTGGCAGCTCGGGGAAGCGATCAGCCATTTTTCTCTCGAGAACGTGGTTCCAATTACGCATGAGCAGAATATTAGTTGCAGCAAAACACGTTAAGACGGTACTACGCATGAGCAGACTATTATTTGTAGGCAGTTATTTGCAGGTCACGTGGTGGGCTATCGGCCAATGGAAGGGAAGAAAAAACTGCATCGAACGATAATAAGAATTACTGACCTTTAACGTAGCTGATGGGTTTCACATATTTACTAAGGAAAGCACTGTTGTAATCCTTGCCAATATAATTGGTTACAAAACACGTGTAGAGTCCAAAATCATCCTCGGTAACATTATTTATTCTCAACTCAGCGTCATAATGGTCCTGGACTCGGAGAAACTTGTAAGAATGTGGGTTTATAAGGCGATGCAATCGGTTCTCCAAGTCGAGGTATAATCGGTTCTCCAAGTCGTCACTAATTGTCTTTGTTGATGTGACAGATTTGTCCCATTTCAACCATCTGAAATCTGTAAGTGTTCCACTAACAAGCACAATGCATGTCATTGTTGCATTTTCTCCAATCTGTACGGTTGTATTCTTTGGAAGGCCGTTTTGTAAGATGGGCCGTGATCGTGGTTTAGCTGTTAAAGAAGATGGCAGGAATATATATCTGACCGAATTCGCAAAAACAAGCACGCAAACAACCCAAAGAGAGTCTCAGCGGCCACAAGAGCTCTGATACACCTTGTTATTGACCCATTGTAACTCTTATCATTCATAATGTAAGTTTTTGTATTTTTAACATTATAGTCAATAGTTCGTTAGAGTATTTTGGTCTAGTTTTAAACACGATTCTTAGGAAGAACATGTTACATGATATGATTTCGTGTATAAATAAAGATTGATGATGATGATGATGATGATTCCCCCACCACCACACTTCCTGGCCAGGAGACAAGCCGGTCACGCATGTTCGTGGTGTGGGCCTAGCCAGCAGGATGCCATGTCAGTACATGTACAGAACCCTCAAGCAACCCAGCAACCCAGTCAATATCAAGGTCAATATCAAGGTCATTAGGCAGTGAGAACTTTAAGTCTAGCTAAGTGAGGGTGTCAGTGAAAGACATCTTTTCCTCCCCGTTGCTTTTGACAGCGGGCCGCCAACAAATCACCAGCAGATAGATCAGTGCCTGGGCCATGTCCCCAGCTTGGCCTTGACAGAGACCCTTCCCCCTCCTAAGAGCGGCTGGTTAGGCCTGGGTTCAGGCAAAGTCCAAGCCCAAGCGCAAACTTAGCTGGCATGTTTTTGCGAAATCGCTTGGATCTATGCATTTCAGTTGTTACAAGATCAAAAGTGTCAGTGCTGCATGGTACAGAAACTCCGCCAATTGAAACATGTTTTATTGTATGATTAAAACTGTCTTACCGTAGAATTCCGAAAGTAAGGGCCCTCTACTGTGGGATTTAGCAAGCAAAATTGGCTTCTTTCGGGCAATTGTTTCTCGCAGCTGATTGAAAAGTGTCTGTACGGTAATTCACCCATACTAAGTACCCACATACACAAAGCAGACGGTATTAACAAGAAAGGCTCTTAATGCTGGTACTGTTGAGCGAAAGCATAATGTAACTAATTAGACTGACAAATATAGCTTTTAACTCTTCAAGTTGTTCAGTTCTGCAGTCAGGCTGTTCCAGTTGCACTGCTCTTCAGAACAGAGAGTTCCTTTTAGTGACTACGTCAAAGGGTCGCTACTTTCGGGTGGCCGTTAATTTCGGGAGAACCATCAGTTTGGGGGTTCAATGTGAAGGTAAAAACATAACGTTGCTTTCGGAGAGCTGTTAGTTTTCTGGGAGGGAGGGGGGAGGGGGGACGTTACTTTCGGTATTCTACGGTACTTTTTGATTGTGGTTTTGTTTTTTGGAGCCTCCAAAAAACTAGATGTAAATGTGCAACATTTCTGTTTTCGGCTAAACTCACCAACAACCTGAAGCGTGTAAGTGTGATTTATACTGCCATATGGATTGGACACTATGCAAGTGTATTTCCAGAATCGTTGGGCACTAGATTAATCAGTTTTAAGAGTAAATGTCAGGAAAAATCAAAGAAATCGCGGACACAGCTCAAAATTCAATTTCTCCCATACTTTGTCCATTGATAGGCCTAAGTCCCATACATATGACAAGGATGTTCGTTATTTAAAATTCTCGCTTGTATGGGAGAAATCAACTTGAAACGGTTTCCGGTATTTTTTTGAAGAAAACCTTCAAAATTGTCATAATTCGTGGCGTTGTCGCGTCAGTTCATCGCAAGTTTTAAACTACTTTCATACTAATCCCATTTTTTTGATCATTCTGCAATTGATTGGCAGCAAAACAAACTCATAAACTTTCCTTAAAAATAAAATATGATTTTTTTTTCAAGTGTACCTACAGCTGCTCCGAAATGAACTCGTTGGTACTTCAAACAAACGAGCCAGAAATGCCCGCGGTACGCGATGAAGCTGACCAGGAAATCTCCTGAGCCATGTTCAAGGATTGCTTCAACTTTCTACCGTTTAATTTTTTGGGATCTTTTGTATTTGTACAACAAGACATTCCTGAAGTAAGCCAATTTTCGATACCCGCCATTTTGAAATATGCAAATACAGTATAAACACTTTAAAGATTGCCGCTGTCGAACACATGTTTGCAGTTTCTAATGTGAAGCTCCTCTGAATTGTTAGGCGAAGCAGAATCAATGGAATAATCTAGGTTTGCATCAGAGCAAAATGTAGGTACACTTGAAAAAAAAATCATATTTTATTTTTAAGGAAAGTTTATGAGTTTGTTTTGCTGCCAATCAATTGCAGAATGATCAAAAAAATGGGATTAGTATGAAAGTAGTTTAAAACTTGCGATGAACTGACGCGACAACGCCACGAATTATGACAATTTTGAAGGTTTTCTTCAAAAAAATACCGGAAACCGTTTCAAGTTGATTTCTCCCATACAAGCGAGAATTTTAAATAACGAACATCCTTGTCATATGTATGGGACTTAGGCCTATCAATGGACAAAGTATGGGAGAAATTGAATTTTGAGCTGTGTCCGCGATTTCTTTGATTTTTCCTGACATTTACTCTTAAAACTGATTAATCTAGTGCCCAACGATTCTGGGAAATACACTTGCATAGTGTCCAATCCATATGGCAGTATAAATCACACTTACACGCTTCAGGTTGTTGGTGAGTTTAGCCGAAAAACAGAAATGTTGCACATTTACATCTAGTTTTTTGGAGGCTCCAAAAAACAAAACCACAATCAAAAAGTACCGTAGAATACCGAAAGTAACGTCCCCCTCCCCCTCCCTCCCAGAAAACTAACAGCTCTCCGAAAGCAACGTTATGTTTTACCTTCACATTGAACCCCCAAACTGATGGTTCTCCCGAAATTAACGGCCACCCGAAAGTAGCGACCCTTTGGACGTAGTCACTAAAAGGAACTCTGTTCTGAAGAGCAGTGCAACTGGAACAGCCTGACTGCAGAAACTGAACAACTTGAAGAGTTAAAAGCTATATTTGTCAGTCTAATTAGTTACATTATGCTTTCGCTCAACAGTACCAGCATTAAGAGCCTTTCTTGTTAATACCGTCTGCTTTGTGTATGTGGGTACTTAGTGGTTCTTGGTCCTAGGGAATCGTTGTTTAAAAACTAGACCAAAATACTCTAACGACCGAATCTGATTAGCCTGATAATGGTAAAAATACAAAAAACTTCACAGTAGGAATGATAAGAGTTACAATGGGTCAATAACAAGGTGTATCAGAGCTCTTGTGGCCGCTGAGACTCTCTTTGGGTTGTTTGCGTGCTTGTTTTTGCGAATTCGGTCAGATATATATTCCTGCCATCTTCTTTAACAGCTAAACCACGATCACCGCCCATCTTACAAAACGACCTTCCAAAGAATACAACCGTACAGATTGGAGAAAATGCAACAATGACATGCATTGTGCTTGTTAGTGGAACACTTCCAGATTTCAGATGGTTGAAATGGAACAAATCTGTCACATCAACAAAGACAATTAGTGACGACTTGGAGAACCGATTTTACCTCGACTTGGAGAACCGATTGTATCGCCTTATAGACCCACATTCTTACAAGTTTCTCCGAGTCCAGGACCATTATGGCGCTGAGTTGAGAATAAATAATGTTACCGAGGATGATTTGGACTCTACACGTGTTTTGTAACCAATTATATTGGCAAGGATTACAACAGTGCTTTCCTTAGTAAATATGTGAAACCCACCAGCTACGTTAAAGGTCAGTAATTCTTATTATCATTCGATGCAGTTTTTTCTTCCCTTCCATTGGCCGATAGCCCACCACGTGACCTGCAAATAACTGTCTACAAATAATGGTCTGCTCATGCGTAGTACCGTCTTAACGTGTTTTGCTGCAAATAATATTCTGCTCATGCGTAATTGGAACCACGTTCTCGAGAGAAAAATGGCTGATCGCTTCCCGAGCTGCCAGGAAGTGATTAAAATATGAAAACAAACTTGGTGATCGAATGATAAAACAATTATTGAACTCGGTTATCGCAAAATATCGTGATTTGTCAGTGTCTCGCCGATCAATTATTTGCCTCACCCTTCGGCTTCGGCAAATAATTGATCAGCTCGCCACTGACAAATTACGATATTTTGCTCAACCTCGTCCAATAATTGTTAATTATTAGACAAATAAATGTTATATAGGAAAAAATGTTTGCAATATGCCCAATTATAAGGTAAAGACGGTAAAGAGCATAGATCACTTACCCTGTGTGTGTAATCGCGAAATGCTCGTCGGAAATCTATGAATGCCTGTCTCCATCAAACTTGGAAAAGGATCAGAAAATGAAGGCATATGTTCGAAATTACCTTCAAAACACTTCGCTGTCAATTTTGCTGTGCCAGGCAAGAGTAGGGAAAGTGAGAAGGGAGTCACAGTTGCAACCCTTGCGTGGCATCGATTTTTGACCAATCAGAGCGCGTGCATCCCGCGTATCGTTAATGACGATGTTTCACGATTGCTCTTAAACTGGAAAAATTTTAAATACATTTACAGTGACGGCACCAGGAACTGTTAAGACATCAAAGGACAGCACTGCTGCACCGGTTTCAACTGAAGGTGAGCGGTTTAAATGCAGTTATTTCATTAAATGGATATCTATCGCCACTTGCGCGACGGGTAAAAGAAAGGGCAGCAAAATGAGTGGTTATCGTTTTCCTGCAATAAATATTTTAAAAATTGCAGTTGGTAAAACGAGTTTATGTCTGTCTGGCTGTCTGGCTGTCTGTCTGTCGGTCCATCTGTCGGTCTGTTTGTGCGACTGTCGGTCTGTCTGTCTGTCGGTTGGTCGGTCGGTCTGTCCGTCTGTGTGTCTGTCTGTCCGTCTGTCGGTCTGGCTGTCTGTCTGTCTGCTTTTTTTTCTTCCCTTTCATCTGACGTAGTCATGTTCCAAAATAAAAAGATTACTTTTCCTTCTGAGGTTTTAGCTTTATCAGATAAAATACCCTATGGAAGCTTGACGTTTCACAACGTTTTAGTTCGACGAGGTTCTTCGTGACATTAAAATGGCAGCACAAGAAGGCTGTCACATAGGTCAAAAGATGAATTATAGCTTTAGTTTTTGCTAACTGAACAGTGCTTACACAAGAAGAAGTGATTTAATTCAATGTGTGGGAGCTCTAGAGCAACAAATTTTCATTTAAATAGCAAAACTCAATGACAGATGTTTCTGTTACTTTACGGCCGCCATGTTTGTGCCTCTCGGAAGGGCAAAAACTTGGCGTCTCCATACAAAGCTCTATAAATTTTCGTGACACACTTCTTTAAATAACGCACGAAAAAAAAAAAAACAGCTGACCTGATTCTTGGTGAGGTTGTTTATATATCAATCATCTATCATATCCCAGATTCTTGACTTTATTTATTGAATGGTTACGATTTTTAGTTTTGATCACATGACCGGTGAAAACCGAGAGTTTAGTTCTCTTTTTTTTCTGGTCAGGATTTCAAGCAAGGAAAGAGCCTCAGTCAAAATCTCTTCGCCCTTATGTGTTGATTTCTGTGGGAATACTGTTGTGTGGGGCTCTTGTTATTTCAGCAGTCATTGCGTGGTATTTTTGGCAAAAACAAAAACTCAAGAAGGGTGCGCCACCAAGAGCCTTAATAATGGACTCTATTGAACAATCAGGATCCTCAAGAAAACCACGTAACGAGTACGTCTTTCTCCCCCAGTCCTGAGGTGTCTGCTTGGTTACCACGCTGAAGCCGTCTCGCAGTTTACATCTCGTAACACAAAGCCACTATTAAACAGTAAAGAGTGTTATTCGTAGGACGGGTTGAAGTAAAGATACCCAATATCAGAATTAAGTCATAGATATAAGACATC